>MSJI02000010.1:0-40705 GCA_001931905.2 Cladosporium sp. IMV 00045
TGATCCAGACACCAGCCGCGAAGTGGAAAGACTACGGACTATCAAAAGCGAATTCCGACACCAGTGTAAATCGGCTTGATAACGGCGAGAGATTAGCGCAAGGTTCACTAGGAGCTTAACCTTTGGCGCCGCAAGAGATAACAGTCACCTGCGGCTGAAGCACGCGATGTCTGGCCGTACGCATCGCCTTTAAGGCTCCGAGGTCCTTTCGGCTCGTTTGCTTCCTAAAGACAGCGACCGTATCTCGAACGTTAGGTGGTCCTTCAACTTCGTTTACCACTCCATATTGTGATCTCAATCGGTGCACGTGACACCTCCTGCATTGTTATGGCTGCTCACTACAGGAACGACAGTGTGCTTGGCAACAAAGCTACAGTTGACAATGGGCCATCATCGCAGTCTCAACAGGAAACTCAAGACAGCCATGTCCCTGCAGATAGAGGCACAGGTAACCAAGAACGGATAGTCATTGGCGGTCCTATCAATGCGGCATCCTCAAACGGCAACACCCCAACTTCATCGACTTCCGCCCCCAGAAAATCGCGGGTGACACTGGCTTGTAAACGGTGCAAGCGACGAAAGCAGCGGGTATGCCTCTCAGATCAGAGATGAAACGTTATGTATCACCTGAGATGAACGTGACTGACGTATAATTGCGCCATTATAGTGCGATGGCGCTCATCCCTGCTGTAAGTCCTGCGACAGGGTAGGCGTGGCTTGTGCGTATGAAAAAACGATTCGACCTCATTACCCAGGTGGAAAAACATTGTATGTAAACCTCGCTTCGGAAATCAGAAATAACAATATCGCATGGGTATGCTGACAGGTGCTAGATATATCAATGCTTTGGAAGAGAGGATAGCATATCTTGAAGCTCGCATGCCTGAACATGCTGATGACCACTTCGTTGCTGATCAAGAGAGCTCTCAGGCATCTCCCAACATGAGGATGGATTCAACCCAGGAGAGGGCCTCTAGCCATCGCGATTCATTCCATCAGCCTATCGAAGGCTCGATATCAGAAGACGCGGAAACCGACGACAGAACATCACTTGTCGACGGTGTCGCCTATCTTTCGTTATGCGCATCTGGCTCGACGGACACGGCCTCGGAACCGTACTATGTGGGATCGAGCTCAGGTGCGACTATTGCTAGAATGATTCACTCATCGATCTTTCGGGATGCAAGCGCTCGACGAAGCAGCTATACTGCAGCTGCATCGACGTCAAGTCATCAACATTCCCAAGTCTCAGAGCAAACGACGCCTCCATCCTCTGTTGGCATTGACCATACGCCAAAGATCGACTTCCCTGAGCCAGAACAAGCTCGCATGCTCTTCGACATCTTTTTCGAACGCATCCACACTCGTTGGCCTTTGCTGGATCGTGTTGTATACGAGGACTTGTTCACCAAGCAATATCTTTCGGGCGGTCTCACAATCATTGAGCGTAGCATTTTCCACCTCATCTACGCGATTACTGCCCGCTTTCTATCGCTCACTAGGAAGATGCACAGCGTCGACTCAGAGGTCAGTGATCAAGATCCCTTAAAAACAAAACATTGGCGAACACTTACTGACTACGCACAGCGCCACCTAGCTGCCGCCACAGAGCCCATGGATATCATTTTGGATCAACACAGTCTTGCCACCCTCCAATTTCTCGTCTTGCTCGGAGTCCACGGTCAACGTTCTCCTTACGGTGCAGGAGCATGGTCTCAGGTCAGATACGCTCTTTCCGTCTGCATCGAGATGGGCCTTCACAGGAAAAGGACAAAGATCACCTCCACCCATGAGGCAAGGGATGTCGAGATCAGGCGACGAATCTTTTGGTCGTGCTACTGCTTGGATCGTGCGACTAGCATAGTGCTCGGGCGTGCATTCGCAATCTCCGACAGAGATATCAATGTTGAGGTAAGTAGAACCCTCGTTGGTGAGATTATGCTCGACTAACAATCGAACAGCTTCCAAGTGCCGGCGGCCAGTTCTGGACTTTGACACACAAAGAGGCCCGCGACCCCAGCAGAGGTCCTTGGTCCAACGTCGAGCCTTTCGTTCACATCATCAAGCTTGACAGAATCAATTCAAGGATCTACAAGGCTCTGTTCAGAGTCGATAGGGACGTCTACAACGGTACGGCTGAGGAGCGTGCGAAACTCGACGAAAAGATGGCGGCGATCAGAACGGATCTAGACGAATGGCTGCGGACTTGTCCCCAAACACCCAAGGATGGCAACAAAGTTACATGGATGTATGATCCTGAGAGCGCCTTTTTAGACGCTCGCGATTTCTATGGAGTGTGAGTGTGGAGCCAAATGAATGATCAAATACACACTGACAACCTGGGCAGACAATATCACAAGGCTGTTCTCTTCCTTTACACGGCTCTTTTGCCAAACTTGGATACTTCGGACCCACGGTTCGTCACATGTGCTCGCTCAGCGGCGTCTGTTTGCACAGCTTACAAGCGACTGAATCAAAACCGAACGCTCACCTATACCATGATCTCATTGCACTCTTGTTTCGTGGCCGGGTTGACCTTGGTCTACTGCAACTGGCGCGACCGATCACTGTTCTCATACGATACCTTAGAAGCAACTCGAGATTGTTCTCAAAGTCTGACAATCTTCGGCGAGAAATGGCCTGGAGCCGTAAAGTATCGCGATATCTTCGACGCACTTTCTGGAAACTTGCTCAAGACGATCGTCAACCCAGCTCCCAAAACATCGCAAAACAACCTCACGCACCAGAATCAAACGACAGAGCCAGTGGCACCACCTCAAACCGCTGCGCCTGCTCAAACCGATCGTGCAGACAGGTCTTCGGAAGCGTTGCAGACCGAACAACCACCGATGGGACACATGGTTTCCGCAGCAGTCAAGGAAGCTTTCATGGAAGTCGACGGAGAGGCACCAGGCGGTTGGCAGGGATGGCGGATGTGGGACGAGATGGTAAGCGGAGATGCCGCTATCGTTCCATATCCGACTTCTAGAGATCGAGGAGTCGGATACGGCCAGGAAGGTGTTGGCCATGATGGATTCGACGGGTTGGGCTTTTATGGCGTGGATCCGGTGCAGGATGCTACTATGAATATGGGGAACTATGCGGTGATGGATGATACCATGTGGAACTTTGATGGGATGCGTTAGTGGAAACCTGATGAAGATGTTGGGTTAGTTTGCTGCGAGCTTGCAGTTTTCTTTTGTTTGCCTGTTTTCAATGATCAATAGCATTTAGCTATCCAAGATTGCAAAGAAAGAAAGACTGGATCACATTACGATCACATTGACGATGGAAACATGATCGCGGTAAGAATCTTGAACTTGTAATACAGCACTATGCTAGCTGACCTCTCCTGTAAGGGAATTGCTCTCTGAACGACTCAGCAATCTCTGTCCTCGTGGCAACCCAAACGCCTTCCTTCTGCGAAATGTACTTGACAAAGTCCTGAAGCGCCTTGAAACGACCCGGGCGACCGATAATGCGGCAGTGCAGACCAATCGTCATCATCTTCGGTGAACCCGCCTCGCCCTCCTCGTAGAGCACATCGAACGCATTCTTGATGTGGTCGTAAAATCCGCCAGGGTCGCGGAAGCCAGTCGCTGCTGTCAGAAACTTGAAGTCGTTGCAATCATAGCTGTACGGAATCATGAGGCATCCTTTCGGGTTCTCACTGTTGCGTTCTTGTGGTAAATCGACCCAATAAGGAACATCGTCGGCGTAGGCATCGCTAGCCCACAGGAGCTCCTCGCCCATTTCCTCGTAGACAGCAGGGATGAGGGCTCTGCTCTGGGGCGACGGTCTGCCATAGTACCAGCCTTTGGGTGCGTAACCAGCCAGCTTCTTCAACGAGTTGATACCGTTGCGAATGTGCTGCTTCTCAGCCTCAGGTGAAAGGTTCTTGTGATCGATCCATCTGTAAGCATGCGAAGCGACGTCGTGGCCTTCTTCAACGCAGCGAGACACCACTTCGGGTTGCTCCTCGCAGGCGGACCCGACAGCGTAGAGGGTGAACTTCATTTTGTAGTCGTTGAACAGCTTGAAGAGACGCCACCAGCCGCGGCGAGAGCCATATTCGAATTCAGACTCGCCGCTGTAGTTGCGTTCGTTGATGTCTGGCTGAGCTGGGTATTCGCGGAGACTTGTCTCTGAGACGCCGTCGCCGAGAAGTACTGAGCGCTCGCCTCCCTTGGAAAACACATCAGTCATCTGAACAATAGAAAATTGATGGCAGCCTGCATACCTCCTCATAGTTAATCACGAACGAGACTGCAATCTTCGCGTCGTTCGGCCATTTCAAGCCTCCAAGACCTTTCTCGCCATACCCTTTGAAGTTACGGGGAAAGGCGTAGTCTTGAGGAGCTGCGTAGACTTCTGGCATGATGATAAGAGCTGTAGAGGTTTCGGTATGATTCTCAAGATGTTGCAAATGATCGAGTTGATAACATGAAGGTTCAGATGCTACTTGTCGTGAAGATATATCTCAATACATGCATCCATCTAAGTGAGCATGATCTAAATCATCGGTCGACTTCAGCCGCTGTACCTCTTGTTATCTTCAAGACCCGGCCAGGCAGGTCCATCAGGCGACGTACCGCAGAAGCGATGGATGTAAGCTCATCTTGTCGGGTTCGGCGTATCGCAGATAGGCATCTTCTACCGCCGCTTCACAGGCCTATCTGCCGAATTCCAAACGGGTAGCAGTATTTGATCCGAGATCGCTAGTCCGTAATAGTGGTATTTGCTTTGTATCTACGGAACAGGGAGCTGCCGATCGGGTGGAAACATACCGATACAACGATGTTTCGAGTCAGGCACGTGGCTAGCGTTCCACATGGGCACACCCCGGGGTGATTAGATTAAGTACACACTAAGGCCATGGTCTTATAGGTCAGAGTTTCGACTATTATCGCGAAATTGCGCGAAGTAGGCATTCGCTGATAAGAAGCTTGGTATAGCAGATAAGCCGGCGTTTATGTAATGGAGTGTCTCTGACAGTGATTACTGGAATTGGTGGCATATGCGATCATAACAGAGAAATGATATATTTCAATCTGATTGAATGGAGGAAGAGATTTGAGCGAACGAATCATATCAGACAACGACACAAGTGAGACAGGATTGACTTTGGTCGAGCTTGACTGTATCAATTCTGTTTTATCTATTGACATGCTGCTCTTTTTCCCTCATGAGTGCTTTACACCATGACCAGCTGCGCTGTGCTCAGCGTCAGCCTCTATATCAGTCTCTCTCTCGTTGTCAGGCGGGCTTTCGTTCTCAACGGGCCCTGAAGTACTCTTTTCCTCATCTTGCGTCTGCTGTGGGGCCTTCAGACTCGTATTACCCACCCACAAAGTGAGAAATAAGCTGAGACCCGCGCAAACGGTGTAGAAGATGAAGATGTAGTGCAACCCTAGCATGTAGACGTCAAGGACCCGCTGCTGTTGGCTCTGTGAGAGACTCAGTGTGTCGAGAGCATATGTGGAAGAGGTAAGTTCCGCGATCAATGCGTCCGTCGCGAAGGCTTCGTTGCCTAGCCCTGTGCTTAAAGTATTGGACAGAGTCACACCTGATACGATGAGACCAAAAGCTCCTCCAATAGTACGGATGAAATTTCGTAGACCCGTCGTGACTGCACGATCTTCGCTCCGACTGTTGGCGTACATGCCTACTAGTGTTGGCTGCAGGGTAAGCCCGATACCTGCTCCTTCAACGATAAGGATGATGATCAGAGGTCCAAGGCCAGTATTACGGTCAAAGAGGAGGGTAAGACCGCTTCCAAGTGTCCAAAGAACGAACCCGGCGAGAATGCAGTGCATGTAGCTGCCGATGCGCGCCATGTATTGGCCACTAACGATCGATCCAATCGATGTGGTAATGACGACCGGTAGTATGAGCGCTCCTGACACCAGCGGAGAGTACATGAGGATGGACTGGAAGTAGATCGGCAGATAGAAGAAATTGCCAAAGTACGCAAGACCAGTGAGGAATGACTGAAGGTAGAGCGCCCAGCAGTGAGGGGCGCAGTAAAGTCGAAGTGGCATGATTGGAAGAGCAACAAGTTTCCACTCGTAGAGCACGAAAAGTATCGCCAATACGACACCCGTGATAGTAGCGGCAATGAAGAATGGGGAGGCCCAGGCATAGGTTACGCCACCCCCCGACAGCGGAATGAGGATAAGGAGAGTCGATGCAATGTTGAGCACCATGCCACCATAGTCGATCTTCTTCATCTTCTGGACATATTCGCCAGATAGGTGCTTCAATGGTAGAAAGAAGAGAATCACAACAGTCGTAGGAAGCGTCAGGATGGGTATTATCCAGAAAACCCACCGCCAAGTTGCGCCTTCGACGATTGCGCCTCCGAGGAATGGTCCAACGCCGTTAGCTAGAGCAATAATGGCTCCCAACCAACCTAGGGCAACAGTCAGTACAAATCGAGAATGCAATACATAGAGGAACTCGCTGACCTTGGTATTTTCCCCGGTTCTGAAGTGTAGTGATGTCGCTCACAATGATCATGACAAGACTGTTGATACCTCCGCCACCCACGCCAGCAATCGATCGAAGAGCGAATAATTGCTCGGCTGTCTGCGCAAAACCACATCCAAGATCCCCGAGCGCCATCAGTGCCAGACAGATCAACAGAAGATTTTTGCGACCAAAAATATCTGACAACCGACCATTGATGAGCTGGAAAGCAGTCGAAGCGATGAGAAATGATGTGCCGATCCATGAAGTTGCCGTTCCTGTGTTGAGGTCACCAGCAATGGCGGGCGTCGCTGTCGAAACGCTAGTCTGGTCGACAAAGGAGACGAATAGGCAGACTGATAGTGCCGGGATTGCCACCATCAGCCGCTTAGTTGACATGGTATTCCTTTGGCCACCGATGGATTCTGCATCGCTGCCGTCGGCATCCGGGGACTCGTCTGCCTGTTGGAGCTTCGGACTTGGTGTTGCGTCGTCGTGTTGCTGAGCGGCGATGATGTCGTGTTCTGTGACAATCTCATTCGAAGGCCCTCGAGATGTGCGATTCCCATATTGCATTTCTTGAGATTTGAGAGAGATACTGGAGCCAGATTCCAGTACCAAAGGATGATCCTTATTCATAGTCATATCATACTTGAATGGCGCTCATTTGTTCAGAAATGGTGATGACTGGTGTAGATCCTGGGAAGTGATTCCTTTTGGCTGGCCACTCAAACCGAGGCAATCCGAGACGTAAAGGGTAATATCTGAAGCTGAATGATACAGACAACACAGAACATGCCTGCGTTGGCTCGTAGCCAAGGTTCCGTAGAGCGAAGAGGGGCGTCGGAATCGCAATTCCATGAAGGCCGGCATCTTTGCTTGACCATCGTCAAAATGACTTGATTGTAGATTTTGGCCAGCACGCTGGATCTCCGACGGCAGCCCAGAGGTTCAGTGGGCCGATAGAGCAACCGGGGACATGCAAGCCGACATGTCAGTGACGAGTATCATTAGTTACGAATCATGTAATGCAAGAATCTGTTGGTCACATGTTTGGGGTTGGTTGTTTGGGGGTTGTAAATCGGGATGTTCTGTGCCGGGAATAAGAGAGGCTGGGAAAAGCCGTCGGCTAATCTCGTCCGAAGGGGCCAGCCTTGCCGAGATAGGTACATCAACTTTGCAACGTAATCTACTCAACAGCGAGCATATGGATCAAGATAGCTTGTCGTATCTTGCAGCTGATAAAGCTTCTTATGTAATGTCACTCGAGAATATGAGGGCTCGTGCGAGGCATCATCGATTGCCATGCAAACAACCGAGCCAAAACCTTCATTTCGAACGAGATACTGGCATCACCTATTCACAGAAGTAAGGCTAAGAAACAATTATGGCAAACGACCTCTACAGACTGACTGCAGGTGAAATTGTAGCAAGAATCAATGCTGGGAAGTGCAATGTCGAGGACTATGCTCGTTCCCTGTTGAAGCGAATTGAAGCTCGAGACGAGGTTGTTCAGGCGTGGGCATACCTCGACCCAGAGCATGTTATTTCACAGGCAAAAGCACTCGACGCTATCCCACCCGCAGAGCGTGGCCCGTTGCACGGTGTTGCGATTGCCGTGAAAGATGTCATCTACACCAAGGGTGGGTTTAGAAGACATAGGATTTACCTTTTGTATGCGATCTGACACAAGAGCAAAGGCATGCCGACCCAGTTCAATTCATCTATATACGCCAACGATGCTCCCGAAGTCGACGCTGGCTCTATCATGATACTGCGAAAAGCCGGCGCTCTTATGTTTGGCAAGACGACCACGGCAGAGTTCGCCGCAACAACTACTGGTCCCAAAACACGAAATCCGCATGATCCCAATCGTACTCCAGGTGGCTCTTCGTCTGGGTCGGGTGCTGCAGTAGGCGATCTCCAGGCACCTATTGGCCTGGGTACCCAGACAGGAGGCAGTACCATTAGACCCGGCTCTTACAATGGCATCTACGCATGGAAGCCGACATGGAACTCTATTACCCGCGAAGGCCAGAAAATTTACTCTCCCATTCTGGACACACTCGGGCTTTACGCTCGAAGTGTGGCGGATCTGGAACTTCTGGCTGATGTCTTCGCCATCCACGATGATGTCCCGCCACCAGCAGAATTTTCCGTCAAAGGCGCGAAATTTGCTGTGCTCAAAACAATGGTCTGGCCAAATATTGGCGAAGGAGGCTCTGCAGCACTCAGTAAAGCTGCCAATTTGCTCCGTGCACACGGTGCGGAAGTCGATGAGATTGACCTTCCATCGCATCTGAACGATCTTCCATCTTGGCATGCCACTGTACTGAACTCCGACGGCAGAACGGCCTTTCTGCCAGATTATTCAGTGGCAAAGGACAAGCTCTCCGAGCAACTAGTCGGTCATGTTGAGAACACGAACAAGATTTCGCGTAAAGCACAGCTGGAAGCGTTCGACAGTATCTCCGCTGCGAGGCCTCAGGTTGATAAGATCCTCGGAGAATATGCAGCAGTTCTGACACCAAGTGTACCGGACGAAGCGCCCTTGGGGATCGAAAAGACGGGAAGCGCAGCTTTCTGTCTCATTTGGACGGCACTTCATACTCCTGTAGTAAATGTACCTGGCTTTCAGGGAGAGAACGGCATGCCGATTGGCGTGTCACTTGTTGGACCCCGTTACACCGACAGACACTTGTTGGCAGTTAGTAAGAAGGTTGGAGCAATTTTCGAGGCTGAAGGTGGATGGAAGAGGACCATTCAATAGCTTATCCCTGAATCGTCAAATTACTTCTGACATTATACCTGTCTTCTCTTCTGCTCCATCTTGTGACTATTCGATCGTGATCAGCTTTGTTCGAGGTCGGAAGGTTCAAACTGTTCCTCACTGCTCACGTCCCACCGAATTCACTAGAAGTAAAATACATTTGGCGCCATATGTCTGTGGGAAGACAATCTTGTTGCTGAGTAGCCAGTCTTTTGCCGACCTCCGACCAAACACCTAAACCGGTTGTCGGCAGAAAATGTTCCGACAAGCCCACATATGCTCTCATCAAGGACGCCGCCTTGCGAGATCGATAAGGTGTATAGCAATGGATCGTCTCTTGATATAAGGATAAAACATATCGAATGCAGCTACGGCCAGTATAATCCATGCAAAGTACTGAGCAAAAAGAGCAAAAGCACCAACAAGAAGAACATCCAACTGCGCAGAGAGATCACAAGCAACTATGTCGCGACTCTTTCAGCCGTTGTCACTGGGCTCATCATCACTGGAGCATCGCATAGCCATGGCGCCCCTATCACGATACCGTGGATCAGATGACTGGAGTACTACTGCCATGATGAAAGGTATGCATAAAAATGGGTCAATCGTTAAATCAGAGTGTCGTGCCTAACGATTCAAGCATAGAGCACTACGGGCAGAGGGCATGTGTTCCTGGCACACTTATCATCAGCGAAGCCACGGTCATCGCGAAGAATGCCGTCGGCCGCCGCAACTGCCCAGGAATCTGGTCCGACAAGCAAATTTCATCATGGAAAGAGATCACTTCTGCGGTGCACGCCAAAGGGTGTTTCATTTACTGTCAGCTATGGCATCAAGGTCGTTCGGCCTTCCCAGAAATACTTGCAGCTGAAGGATACAGATTGCTCTCATCCAGCGCAGTCCCCATATCCGCCGGAGATCCTGTGCCGGAGGCCATGACTGAGGAAGAGATCGTGCAGGCAATCAGCGACTATGCAACAGCAGCAAAGAATGCCATTGCTGCAGGCTTCGATGGTGTTGAGGTTCATGGTGCCAACGGTTACCTGCCAGACCAATTCCTCCAGACCACTTGCAACCAACGAACCGACGGCTGGGGCGGCAGCATTGAGAACCGAGCTCGTTTCCACATCGAAGTCACCAAAGCTGTCATCGCTGCTGTTGGTGCAAACAAGACAGCAATGCGTCTTAGCCCTTACAGCAGCTTCGGTGGCATGCTAATGAAAGAGCCCGAGCCGACTTTCGAGTACCTACTGGAAAATCTCAAGCCTCTCGGGCTCGCGTATCTGCACTTGATCGAAGCCCGCATCAAAGGCAACGACGATTCAGACTGCGGCGGACAGAAGTCTGTATCTTGGATGGTGAAAGCCTGGGACAACGCAAGTCCGATCCTTCTTGCGGGTGGGTTTCTGCCAGAATCAGCGAAGCAGGCGGTCAATGAGACTTACAAAGACCACGATGTGGTGATCGTCTTTGGACGATACTTTGTAGCGAACCCTGACTTGGTGTTTCGGGTGAAGGAGGGATTACAGTTGACTGAGTATGATCGAGCGGTATTTTACACGCCGAAAGATCCGAAGGGTTACCTGGACTATCCTTTGAGTCCGCAGTTTGTAGCGAAGCAGCTCGTTATGTGAGGCAGGTTAGATCTTCAGGTAGCCGTATAGCTAAATTTCAAGTTGTTCACAAGACCTCGAGGAGACTGCTCGTGTTCTTATGGGTGCGGATTAATGACACCTGCTTCACAAAACACGTGCCCGAATCATCAGAACATTCTAGGGTTGTCCAGGTGAAATTTTGAAACAACGAAGAACGGTGAACTCGATCTTCCGTCCCTGTTCTATATTTGTTTGCTCGAAAGCCACCCTTCCTTGTCTGCCTTGCGTGTAATGGACGTAAGGCTGATATATTAGCTTGATGGTTGTGATGATGTATTGAGCAGAGTGTTAGTGTGTCCTTCTACTATACGAACTTCCTCCTCACATGGCCAATTTTTGAATTCGACAACAATTGCAGTATCCAAGACACGAACAGACTTCTTCAGAATCTCGTGAGAGAGCTTCGAGAAGCCACTTGGGTAGTACGCTGGAGACACAAATTGGCCCAGTTTTCTCCTAATGGTTTGTGCATCTCCTTGGCAAAATCATAGCTTGGCCTCCGGCCATTCGCCTTCGGTGACGACAGTCATGACGCCGGTGCGGACTTTGCTGGTCGTCTTCTTGAGCTCCTTGTGTGCTGGGCAGTCCTTGTCGTAGAAATCGTGGTCGCCGTGGTCTTTGAAGATTGACTGAGACATGATAGTGTAGCCTTCACTCAGCGGAGATGTTGTATTCAAGACTCTCCGAGCTGCGTTGGAGACAATATATGGCTCTCCATTCTAGAAAGTTGGGTCAGCTAGGCTGTGGCGAGGCATTTGTGTAGCGCAGGACACTGTGCCACGATGAGCACATACCCGTTTAGCACTTTGCTTCAGGACTTCGTACGCTTGCAGTACCTGTATCAACGTCAGCTCGCTAATGGCTCTATGTCCTCACGTTCCTGCTGCTTACCTGGTCGATATCTTCAGGCTTCGGCACTTTGAAGAAAGTCGTCCTTTTGACGTAAGACTGCGCCATTGTTGATGAAAATTGCTTCAGCAAAGGTACGCCCTGGGATCTGGGCAGCAAGCAAGGACGCATCTTAAATGTGACTATATGTATCTGTGTATGTATCTCACATGTAGGCTGAGGTCTGCGCCGCAAGAACCGAGGTCTCTTGAACTCCCGTCCCCGCAGCAAGATTCAGGGTTAGGGTTGGGGTTGGCTACCATTTTCTGGGCATTGCATGAAGCGTAAGTACATGTACTTTTCTATGCGTCAAGTACATTCGTCACTTTTCGTTCTATCAAAACATCAAAACATGTTCAATTTGGCGGGTGAAGTCCCAATACAACAATCCTCTCGCTTTCTCAGGAAAGACGAACGTTTACTTGTTCTGAATGCTCTTCAGCCAAGTCGACCTTCCCGAGTTCATAGGTTTATTGCAAGCAGAGATACGCTCACTCTTGTACGTTGAATAGCTGGCGAAAGACTAATCCTCGACGACAGTGAAAGGCAGCTTGACGGTATGTCACGCGCGAGTGCTCGTTCACCGGAGCTGATGTCGTCAAGTCTGCGATGTTTTAGTCAATTCGACCTCAAAGATGTAATTTCACCCTTCATTATAGATACGGTCTCTCTCGAATTCGCACAATGAGTGTGCCACCAAAGAAGTGAAGAAAGCTATTCAACGCGGCGAAATGTATGCCCACATCACGCAGCAACATCGCGAGAATATCGCCCAGCATCTTCAACAGTGGGGCATCGCGAGACATATCCCCCAACGCCAATTGGAGCAGATGATCCAAGCCATCCTCGCCGGTCATCATGACGAGCAGATCTCACAGGGGTCGACGGTCGCACAATTACCCGTCACCAACCAACATCAACCGTTCCTCAATCCAGCACCAGCACATGGCTTCCAAACACCATTTGGCTTCTTCCAAATCCCTGCAATGCCTCCTTTACCGATGCCCCTGCCCCCTCCGGTGTTATCGCCACCCATACTAAGCGCGCCAAGTATGTTTCCCGTCGGGACCGACCATGCACCGACTGTTCAGCATACCAGAACAATCTTTCCCGGAGGCGATCTGGTTCAGCAAAACCTTTCGAACGCCGGGCAGGAAGGCAGCGCCACATTCCAATACAGTTCAAGTAGCTCCTCCATGAACTTTACGTCGGGCGCGCAGCTTCCATTACAGCCACCTGCTCTTGGAACCATTCAGTATGTCCAACAGCCAGCTCCTTCAATGCTACAAGCAAATCATACAGGGCTGTTGCATACCCCAGAACACTTGCTGCCGCAGGTGCAGCAGCATCCACTCGGCTGTGTGCAAGTCTTGGAAGCAAACTCCGCTCGCCCATCACCCCTGAGCAACTCGTCATCACGAGACCCAGCGTTCAACCCAGTTGTGGCGCCTCAAGAACCGCAGAATCCGCGTCTTGCCGGAGTTTTCCAGGACCAGCTTAACGAGGAAACGTACTTCAGTGATCCGCCGGGTATGCCTGACATCGGAGTCCGACGATGAGCGAGGAATTGGTTGACGATAAGTGGCATGGCTTCGAAGCGTGATTTGGTTCGTGGGGACTTGGAAGTTTCTGGATATTGAACGTTGGGGAGATCGTGTAGTTGTTGTTTGTGATTTGATGATCTAGAGGAAAGGAATCAATAGCTTACCTATGTGCGAAACGAATACTCCGTCACTCAACCTGACATTGACTTGCTGTAGAGAAACACGGTGACGAGCAACATGGTGAAATGTGATGGAGGAAAGGCCAAGCAAAGTCGCAAAGTCGAGGGGTTCATAACACAAGGGCGTTACCTCTTCGGAAATCATACATCGGTCGGTGTGGTGCATTTGGAAAATGTCTTCGACGACAGAAAACCCATAGGGCTCTGGTAGGCGCAGTCGGGGCGCTCCGCCATTTCAGGCGGAACATGGCAAAAATATCAATACAGATCTCCGAGGGAGATGTATAACCCAGCAAAAACATTACAAACTTTTAGGCAATGTGTGCGCTCGTCCCCTGCGGCTGAGCACTTACTTCGCCGCCTTTGACTTCTCCGTTGCCTCTGAGACTGGCGCTCTCAGGGGAACTTTGCTTGATCATGATCTCACCATTCTCGTTCTCCGTGCCCTCGCCACTCTCGGCCTCCTGGTTCAACTCATCGGGGTTTTGTGTGACCATCGGGGCGTATGGGATGTGACCCTCGTTGCGGCGGTTCGGGGGAATGAAGACGTCGAACCAGCGCGGGACCATGAAGCCGAGGAGGAAGAGCAATAGGACAACATGGCCCACGCCAAAGCCCATGATGTGGAGTGGGTTCTGGCGACCAACGAGAGGAGCTCCTGAGTTGATGAAGTCGGGGTAGGAGAAGAAATAGACGATGGCCAAGACTGGGCCAGACACGTATTTGACAAGAGGTCCCCAGAAAACGGGAATGTTCCAGTTCTTGCCCGTGCCCACGATGACGTTCAAGTCACGGCGGAGTTGCTCGCCCTGAAAACCGTTGTTAGTAGCTGGGTCAGGGAGTTTTAGTTGAGCTTGAACTTACAGAGTAAAATGCCAGGTAAAAGATCTTGGACAAAATAGCGTTGGAGCCAAAGATCCACGGAGCACGAGCATCAGGTGTCTTGCTCATCACAAGAGCGGCACCAGTGAAGACGAAGTAAATGGCGAACCCAGTGATGGCGCCTGCCCATGCGTTCACGCCCTGGGCAATGGCGCATCCGAGAATCTGACCGCCGAAAAATGCGATCTGGTACAAGATGAAGGCCACTTTGCCAACTTGACCCTCAACATCTCTCCAGCGATAGACAGTGGTAGAAGTGACACACTCACTCCAGACAACAAACACCAAGGCCACGTTATTTGTCCATAAGTCGATGCCGTCAAGTAGCCAGTATCCAAACTCTGTACAGTAGGGCAGAGAAAGAGCAAGGGAGAGCAGAGTCAGGCTGGTCACAACCGTGGGGCGAGAGTATTTGATGCCGGTATCCATGGTCAAAGTGACGACAGCATCAAGCATCGCGAATAGAGAAGAGAAACCAAGCGTCATCAGCGTGAAAAATAGAGCTACTGCCCAGAAGTTGGCGCCAGGCATTTGTTCAATTGCGGTAGGCAGTGTCTGGAAGCCAATGGAGAAGCCACCAACGTCAGGAACGTCTGGTCCAGGAAACATTCTGGTAAAACCGACGACGCCATAGACAGCGAAAGCGGCGATGTTCTCAAAAGCCACGTTGCTGCCAACAATGGCCATTGCGTCGACCACAGCATTAGAGTGCTTGCGGTTGTAAGATGCGTATGAGGTGAAGTAGCCAAAGCCGACGCCGGTAGAGAAAAAGACCTGACCGCAAGCAGTCTGCCAAACAGCTCCGCTTGCGAGTTCAGAACTTCTCCAAGTCGCCCAAAAGTACTTGACGCCCTCGCCGGCATTGTCCAAAGACAGCGAGCGCCCAACAAGAACAATCGTAATGACGATAGGAAGACCCATAGTCCAGTAGACGACTCTGCCAGTCAAGCCGACACCCCTGAAGATGCAGATCCAGACCAGGAACCAAGTAAACACCATCCACCCGGTGGTCTCCCCAATCATGGCTACGCTAGGAAAGACCACGTAGCTGCTGTCATTGCCGCCTTCGCCTGGAGGAATCGGGTCCGGGTTTGCGACGACGTCTCTCATGAAATATTCCGCGGCGTCATCCCTCCATGGGAGCGGGCTGATAAAAGATCGGCGGAAATATCCCATGATCCAGGCCAGATTCACAGCGAAGTAGGGCCCAACGACAAATCCGACGTAGATCAAGTTAAGGCCAGTTGCCTTGAGCCGATGGTGCATTGTGTTGTATGCGACGACAGAGCCACCACGATAAGCCTGGCCGATGGCGATTTCGAGAATCAAAACGGGAATGGCGATGAGGAAAACGGTCATCAAGTAGGGAATGAACCACTGCAAGCCATAGTTGTTGTAGACTTGGGATGGGTATCGGATAAGGTTTCCCATGCCCGCACATCCACCCATTGCAGCGAGCAGAAAACTGGCACGAGATGGCCATTGATCTCTGCCATCAGCGGCGGCGGCCGGCGGTGGTGCGAACCATGCGCCGGCCTTCTTGACAACACCCATAGCCGTCACCATTGTCGAAGTGTGGTCGATGGAGTTGTCCCCAGAAACGTGGGGAAAGTGGTAGAGCCAAAAAGGGTAAAAGAACGAACAGCCTCAGAAGAAACCGCGAGACCACGAAACTTATGAAGAGCCTGGCATGGTCTTCTGTCAAGGCCTCGCTTGGCAGATTAGCGAGGCCCAGATAAATCCCACTTGTTCTTTCGTTGCATTATTCGGCGCATCCGACATCCTACACGCCTCGGAGGCGTCAGAAAAGCGGGATCATGTGCGATGTTACTTGAGCCCGGATATTGCGTGCTTCCCTGTAGGGGAGTTCGATAGGTCCTATTGGGTCAGCATGTAGTGGTCCCCGGTCCAGGAAGCACTAGTGATTGTCGAGCAGAACAGCCTTGCAGAATCCATGGCATGATGACCTAGAGCCAAGGCTCCTTGATAAGAGGTGTTGTTGGGCGGTAGAACACCTTCTGGGGGCACTCCAACTTTGTGGAGTACTCTATTACTATTGTCAGGTCCAGGATTTCCGTGTCTCTGTCCCCTCGAAGGATGCATTATTCATCACGACTCGTTTGGTCCGTTCTTTGCTTGTTGCCCTCAATCGCACAGACGTGAGGTGGAGTTGTCCAAGCAAGCGAAGACTCTTGGCTGGCGGAAGTCATTCTTGGCTCTCAGCCATCGCCACCCACGCTCGTCGCCCTGCGTTTTACGGCATCACTCCCTCTTATTCGATACGATAGGTCATGCCCTGCCCGCCAGGCTGAAATGTACATACAGGCTTCGGAGGCTACTCTGGCGAGTCTCGCTCACCACGGAGTTACGGCACCCAGCCAAGTGACGGCTCGAAATTCGCTTCGCCAACTTGTTCTTCCCAATACTTCCTGCCACAGGACACTGGACTTGGATGATCGCACGATCGTGTCGATTGAACAGCCAGGACCTAGGCAAAGACTGCTGGCCGATATTGCACGCATAGACTGGCTTAGGGCGATTCCATGAGCGCTCACAGGCTTGTCATGTTCATAGGCTGACTGGGCACATGGTAGTGGGGACCATACCACGTTGGTGGGTGACCCCGGTGACATGGCGTGCATGGGAACGGTCTGGTGGATAACCAAGCGCTTGCACGTTTCCGGCATATAGGGAAAAGATTTCTGGAGAAAGCTTGCCTGGCGAGATGTCGACCTTGCAAATATGTCTTGCGGGTCACCAGGCCGGGGTCAACAGCCTTGACTGCTTATGGTCATTTGCACGCGACCTAGCTGTCTGGACCTGACCTTCTTTGTGATGAATCCTCACAGATCAGCTAGGCTATGTTGAAGACGTTCCCAGCCAACAATGGCCTTGAGCGGTTCGCGTTACACTACAGAGGTACGCTATCATGACTCCTTTGGGACGATTCACACTGCGAAAAGTAATCGTCAAAATATCCCTCGTATGCATTGGTGCTAAGCATTCGCCCTGTCAAATCTGAAGCAAACTCAATGATGCTATTGCATGCCCTTCTCTTTGTTTGACCACCCTCAGAGTATCGACGTTAGACGGCTGCACCAAGTTCACACTTGGGTTTCTTTGTTGAAAAATAGAATTGTTCGCCAGATCCAATTCTGGCCGCTTTCCTCTTTGTATTCAACGATCGTGAAAGGATGTCAAAGCAGCCATTGTCCTCGGTAACAGCCATTAATAGGTGAAGATTTCCTTTCGGCAGAGTGCCACCGAAAGTCCTTCCATCAACCTCCAAGATCAACGCCCCGCCGAATAACATCTACAGAAAACAAAACCGACATGTGTGGTTGTAAGCGTGCATTTGCAGATTTTGCTGCGCCGCTATCGCCTCTCAAGCCGAGGAAAGAGTCTGTTATAACACCAACGGCACCCGATTTTCCTGTTTCTGTCGATGCTAATGACAATGTCGGTGAGTCCTCTCCGATGATACCTCCTGCTACCACTTACAATCAGAACAGAGGACCGAGCATCGCAGACCATATTGCTGCTGGCAGCGATTTTGCTGATATCATGACCCGCATAAGTTCATTGACTAACGAAATCCACCCAATCTTCAGAGACAAGAACCTTTGCCTTTGTCAGTACCTCGAGTGCCAATGTTGCGTCAGGCCTTATTACGCTACTTATCGCGGAGAGGATCTTGGAATGACCAAATCACCTCCCACCGACTCGCCATACCCGAAGGACAACCCGGTCGTCCGTGCGATTCTCCAACTCGCCACAAACATCATCACTCACTCAGACGCCCTGCCATTCTGGGCGGGGATCATCGAATGCGGTCTCTCAGAAGACCCTACGAATGTCTTCCGCGTGCATCCTCGTAAGCACCTTTCTCCGGAACGCGAGAAGGCAACCCTCTGGCACCTGCGGCAACTCGCGCATCACATCCGTATCCACTTCGTGCTTTTCGATAATGACTTGCAGGGTCTTCAAACCACCTTCCATATCGAAGACGACGATCCCGACTATGATCACACGAGAGACAGGCGCTTCTGTCATCCAGACGGCTATTGCAGCGCGGAGTGCAACAACGCAGTGTACGGCTACAAAAACGGCAAACCGGCTATCGTCAACTACCCTTTCCCGCACATCTACATGAACACGGCCCACATGTACGGCATCAACATGTCCGATCTCTTGTACATGACCATCACCGAGGCGAAAGAATGCATTTTCCAGCCAGCCGTGACCCTGAGCCACGAGGTATCCCACGCCCTTATGGAACTATACAACACCGGCCGCCCCCCAGCCCTGATGAACGACGAACCCATCGCCGAGACGGGCATGAGCCTGGAAACGCACCTCTTCGGCGGAATCGTCAATCACGTGGCCGAGAAGATCAGCCACGTCTCGCAGTGGCCAAGCGTCGGCTACTGGGACTATTACAACAAAAAAGACTTTCCCATTCCGATCAACGCTTTCGGAAAACTCCCATGGTCGCGCGTCTGGCGCGCCGACGCGGAGCGAGTCAGTCGTTTCACTGACCAGAGTTTCTGGGACGAGAAGGGGACGGATGGGTATTACAAGAAGATGTGGCTCAGGCCGTACCACGAGAAGGCGCGCAAGCTTGAAGAGTATGAGAACTTTGCCTCGGGGCATGAGTCGTCTGCTGAGACGTCGAGCAGCAAGCGCCAGAGACTCAGTGTGTCTGGCATGGAACGTCGCCGCGCGCAGGTCGCTGCCGAGAAGTGGAAGCTGGCTATGAAGCGTAAGGACCGCTGGTATAGATGGAAGGAGAACACGCGCCAGCGTTCTGAGGAGCGTTTGGAACGCTGCAAGGATCGCTTGGATGCTTTCTGGACGAGTGTTACTGGACACTTTGACGATAGGGTCTTCTTGAAACGGTAGGTCTTTTGCGTTCTTTGATTGATTCTGATCTGCGTGCTTTCTGGAACAGAGCCACTCGGCATCTTGGTTGCTTTTTCTATGAAACGGTACGTCTTTCGCGTTCTGCTTTTGAATTTTGTATAACAGGGAGATAGGTACTCGTGCTCTGAAACGTCAATCTCTGAAATTAATCGTAAGTATTTGCAAGCCGTCCGAAGTCTCATGTACAGTCATTACAATCATATCAGATGTCTCAAACAGCAGAATATCCATCACAGCCTCCTAAACCTCAACACCAAAAACCTCCCATTCTTTCCCATCGGCTCAGCCAAATATCCACCATTATGCACCATCCCCCTATCATCCTCGACCTCCGTCTCAAACCTACCCCACAGCGCAACCATGACATTCTTCATTTCCAGCACAGCCAAGTTGCTCCCGACACACATCCTGCCCCCGCTCCCAAAAGCCCAGAACCACTTCCCCATCTCCCTCAACTGCGCGTCGTCGGCGTCTAGCCAGCGTTCGGGCATCCAGGAGTCTGGAGATGGGAAAACGGCCGGGTTGCGATGGAGAGACCACGCTTGGCTTTGCACACGGATGTTGGGTGGGAGGTTCGTCATTTGGGATTCGAGAGGGCCGAGAGTGGCGGCTTGAGGTGTTACGCGTGGTTGGTTTCCCGGGATCGCAGCGTGCAGGCGCAGGGTTTCCATCAAGCAGGCGTGGAGGACGGGTAGGCTGTCGATCTTCTTGGCGTCGTGCCTGTCTTTGACGCTGGCGATTTCTTCCCGCAGACGCTTTTGCCATGGTAAGTTGGGCGTGCGGCTGAGTTCCCATGTCAGCCAGGTGAGGGTGATGCTTGAGGTGTCGAAGCCGGCGAGGACGTGGTCGAGCATTTCGCTTGCCATTTCTAGGCGGTGGGATTGTACGATCTGCGAGGTTGAGATGTCCTTGTCTGATTTTGTGGCTTCTTTGAGGAGAGATTGTCGAAGCTGTGCGTAGACTGTCGGGTAGTCGGCTGCAGAAGAGATGGAGGCTTTCTTGCCAGACTCGACTGCTGCGAGACTACGTTCGGCTTTGTCGCACATTGATAAGATCCAGGCTTCAATATCTTGATTAGCTTTGGCGACCCAAGCTGGGACGATACAGCCAAGCAAGCCGATGCGTTTTATGAAGTCTGTGAAGTTGGGCAGCTCTTGTGGCCAGAACGTGTGTATCTGTCTGGCCTTGTAGTCTCGCAAGAAGTTGGCCGCGTGCTCAGGATGCCTGATGAAATCACTGCCATTCTCCAAACCAAAGACATAACCCGCCACAGTGTCCATGGTGATGGCGCTGAATATGTCGTAGACTTCGACAGCCTTGCCGGATTGCGCTACAGCTTCGAGTCTTGGAGCCAACCGCTCGTCGAGCAGAGTAGTGGAGATGAGTGACATGGCCTCACTAGTCTGCAGTGTGGATTTGGCGTAGATGTTGCTCAGCATGCGTTTGCGCTTCGAGTGTGGGTTTCGCTCTGGCATGGCGAACATTGGTTGCACGCCATAGTTACTAAATACGTTGGCATACCAGTCGCCTTTCTCATATCCACCGGCATAGATAGTTCTGATGCCGCCTTCGACGCAGTTCACTGATAGCTCGTTTGGTGCGAGGCGGATGACAGGACCGAGTTTGCCGTGGGCTTTGTGCACTGTGGGAGTATCATTTTGAACAAGCCGGTGGTAGAGGATCCACAATGGAGACAAAGGGGCAGTCCAGTGGGCATTGGGGACTTTGGATAGGGGTGAAAGGAATACCGGGAAGACAAGAAAGCGGTATGCTGCGAGTCCTAATAGCAGGCACAAAGCAATGGTAGGGATGATTGGTAGTTCCATGCTGGCAGTATGATAGCTGAAAAGACGATTTGGAGTCCTCGATGAGAGTAGAACAAAGGAACTCAGGATCAAGAGCGGAATAATGAGTAGACTTCAAGAAGCTGTTGACTCACCTAGGGCATAATAACAGACTCAAGTCCAATGCAGTGTAACGCTATCAGTCAAAAGTATCGCTATCTCTGGCGAGACAGGTCAGTCCGAACATGGAAGGCACATGCAGGTGGAGTCTTGTAGGGAGGAAAGATTGCGGGGAAGAATCGGAGAGGTCGAGGGTAAGGCGATTACCCCGGATTTTCACATGACGTAAGTGAATGCTTTTCGAATTGTTGATTCACGATTATTGTGACTGTTTTTCGAGGCGACTAAGTGGCTAGGCAACACCTAACACTAAGTACATTTAGACGATGCCCTACGCCCATTCGAAAACCACCTAAAATAAACACAATCATGACCAAAACCGCCCTTTCAGACCTCCCGCCCGAACTCCTCGACCACATCACAACCTACCTACCGACAGCGAACTCCCTCTCAAAACTGAGCCTCACCAACAAAAGCCTGCACAACTTCGTCGAGAAAAACGCCTGGCGAACGTTCGCCGACCTGCATTTCCCCTCGCTATATCCGCGAACATCCAGCTCGTGGAAACTCACAGCGCGAACACTCACAGGCCAATCGAGATCATGGGACCGGCGCGCCTTTGTAGCGCGATACACTGAGCCGCATGGCGATATCACTTCGTTTCCCGGAGGAAACAAAGTGGATCGCTGGAAGAGGCCTAAGGGGCAGACGATTGGGTTCACGCCGCATATGGACGTTTATGAGCTGGAGCTCCCGAAGGGGAGACGGAGGGAGGTGCTGGCGCATAGCGCCGGTGCTGAGGTTTGTGTGAGGATTAGGGAGTGGCATGTTGGGAGGCAGGGGAAGGAGAAGGAGCATGTCAAGTGGCAGACTTACAGGCCGTTGGCTGCGTATGAGGGGCGCGATGATGTTACGACGGTGAAGCTTTTGAGACCGGAGGTGAGGAAGGAGAGGGACGGTGTCAGAATGGTCACAGGGACGGCAAATGGGGACTTGCAGGTCTTGACGTTGTCAGACGATGAGAAAACGGAAGGAGACGGCGTGAGCAAGACATACCTGACAACACAAGGCCAGCCGGTCCGATCATCCAGTCTGCTGCAGCAGGATGGCCGTCCCGGCTTGCTTGCTGCTGAGGTTGGAGACTCAAAGATATGTCTCTTTCCTCTGGATGGCGATCATTCGAAAATTGCACCCAGCAGCCAGATAGACATCAAGGCTGCAGCCTTGGAGAATGGCGACATATTAAGCAAAGCATATCGACCTTGGTCGACAAATTTCCTTTCAAGCCAACATCTTGCAATCGGACTTGGCCCAAGCGAGGAGCCTATACACGTCTACACCCTCACCGAGTCTGGCATATCAAACGAACATGTCCGCAAATTCTGCCTCTCCATTGACGGCGACCTGGAAGACCGCTCGGACGAGATCGCACCAGGAGGCATTGCCACCAAACCACTCAGCTCTGTCTACCCAATAACACCCCTTCCGGCCTCCTCAGCAGCAACCAGTAATCGAGACAGTCAAGTCTTCCTCTCTGGCGCCTACGACGGCATCGTCCGTCTACACGACCTCCGCTCTCCACGCGACGTACAAGGCACGTACGTCGATCCGACAGACGACAGCGCGATCTACTCTCTCCTCGCTCGAGGCCGCGAGACACTCCTAGTGGGCTCAAACCGGCACAACCTCCTCAAGATCTTCGACCTACGCCTCGGATCGAAATGCTACTCCTATCTCGACGCACAACCAGTCTCGAACAACACCACCCTCACAACACCCTCAACACCCCAACCCCACCGCGACTGGTCCCTCTTCCTCAAACCGCACAGCACGCCCACATCCAACGCGCACAACCAAGCAAACCAATCCTGGCGCGCCCGCCGCGCCGCCGAAAGCAGCATCTACTCGCTGGCGAGCGCGTCCCCCAGCTCGCCGCACGTCTACGCCGGGATCGAGAATAACGTCGTCGAGCTCGCGTTCACGGACGTGTTGGATCCGCACCCTGATCCGACGTATTTCAGGCCTTGGAAGGTTGGTGCTAAGGGCAAGGGAGCGCAGGAGTGGAATGGGTGGAAGGCTAAGGAGGTGATTGATTTGGCGGCGTATGAACAGAGGGCGGATATGAGGTTGTGTGCGCAGAGGGGGTTGGGGGAGATGGCTGGTTGGATGCAGGAGGGAGTTGGGGAGATGCAGGATGGGGTGGTGGGGTTGGATGCTAGGTGGAGGGTTGGTGGGAGTTGATGGTGGGATAATATGAATATAGATGGTTCATTGTGGATGAGTAGTCCTACATGTATTATCCAGCATCTCATAGAGTAGACAATCGAGCTAAACAACAGTTGCCAGTACCCCAGAACACTGGTAACAATGCTGTTCACATGTGTTCCTTGACATGTGATGGCTGAGGTCTGGTGGCTGATTGAAGCATTGTCGATATTTTCCCTGAAGACGGATCTCACTACTGGGTCTCATGTAAGTACGAGTATACATGCAAGCGTGAAGTATACACATGAATTTCGTTGAAGGAGTACATGTACATCTATCTTCATGTATACGCGATGGAAGCTCTCAGTATCAAATGACGTGGTGGCGGCGGACCAAATTCCGCATCGGGTTTTGGCCAGCGCTAAGAGCTGGGGAGGAGGTTCGTCGAGGCACTCGGAGTCTCTCACTCTCTTCGTTCACCTCTTCCACCTTATCCACCGCCCAATACCACCTAATATATCTCACACTTCGCTTGTCCCTTCTTAACCAGCGTTACGACTCAGCCATGGTTGTCTTTTGATCTCAGCATGCGAGCGTCCCTTCAGTAGCTTGTTCATCACCCACGATTCTTTGCGCGAGCACCTCGCTCAACACTACGATCACCCACAATGCCTCCCGCCGCCGCCAACCGCAAGGCGTCTCTCCTCTCCACCGCCTCCGGCGATCCAGCAGGTAGCAACAATGTGCGCCGCACGAACTCTGGACGCGCCGTCCGCACCAACACCACCCGCCCCGCCAATTATTACGCGCGACCCTACGCGAACCAAGGCCCTGAAGCTGCCATGGACGACAGCACACCTGCTGGCTTCTTCCCGGCCCTCACTTACTTCACCGATGCCGTCTCTGCCCTGCCGAAAGAGGTGATGCGCCATTTCACTCTAATGAAAGAGGTGGAGGCCAAGATCCACCGCCCGAGTGAGAGGCTGGGTGAAGCTGTGGACGCGCTGCTAGAACATCCTGTTCCTAAGCGTACTGGCACTGCAGGTGGCACACACGGTGGCATGCTGAGCTTCACGGCTGCGAACAGCGCTATCGGAAGCGCAAATGTTAGCCTGGTCAATGGCGTCGCACCATACAACCCCAATGGGCAAGAAAGCGCCGCTGCGTCCACTGCAGGCGAAGACAGCGCACAAGAAAGCGAAAGCGATCTCGAGAGGAGGAGACAATACCACGGACTGCGCATGATCACTCATGACCTGCTTGCGAATTTGGATGAGAAAAATGTTGTTCTTACCGAGGCAAACCGGGTGCTGAATCTGCAAATGTCGCGGTTGGACAGCGTTATGCCGCACGTTGAAGAAGAGATCCCCGAAGAAGCTCGACTGGGTAGTATGACCCACTGGGCTTACAGCGACAACCGACTGAAGAACAAGCCTGTACCACCCACCGCCAACGAGAGGAACCGACGAGACGTTGCCCTTACCAATAGCCTGGCTGCCGCTGCCAGCGCCGTACACGAGACCGAGATCGCGGCCGCAAGGCGAGACGCTACCAAAGAGACAGGCAAAGAAAAGACAGGCCGCGGAAGGAATAAAGAACAGCTCGACTCGGAATTCGAGGAGAGACCCAAGAAGGGCACCGGCAAAGTCGGTCGTGGAAAAGCGGCCGCTGCTGCTGCCCAAGCTACTGGACTTGGTATCTCCACCAACGGTGAGCCGGTCAAGAGGAGGAAAGTGGACAAGACCGCTGGCGGCACTGGTATGGAGCGTCAAGCAAGTACCAAAGGCAAGGCTGCGAAGGAGACTCCTAGAAGTACACCCGCCGCTGAGCCAGCGAAGAAGACGACCAAAGCGAAAGCGGCACCTCCTCCACTCACCAAGAGAAAGGGTCCGAATAGCGCTGCAGCTACTCCAGTCGTCGCCAATAGCCCTCTCCAAGCTACCTTCAATGCCGCACAAACAGAGGCCACCACTGGCAGGCCTCAGAGTGCGCGCATGACCAAGGCCAGCAACACTAACTTAAGACACGAGCGTGTGATGGATCAGGAAGACAGCAGGCCGCCATCCACGACCGGTAAGAGTAATGGAGAAAAGAGCAACGGCGAGAAGAGCAATGGCAAGAAACGTGCTCGAGAGGAAGAGCAACCGCAACAGCAGCAGCCCGATCCTGAAGCTGCGGAGCCTGCTCAGGGCGAGTCCGTTAGAGAGACGACAATGAAGCGTGAGGACAACGAATCCAGTGCAGCGCGCCCAGCACCGTCTCGCTCAGACTCCTCGAAGAAGACTTCTGGTCGACAATCAAATACCGGCACACCACGTGCCGACGAAAATGGCAATTCGGATGCAGCAATGGTGCGAACGCGGTCAACACGATCCATGCGTAACGGAGAAGCTTCTGGATCTGAGACGCCCTTCCCGCGTGCCAATCACAAGCGAAACAACCACGGCGGCAGCATGAGTGGCTTGATGAGGCAGATTGCACCCTTCAATAGAAGCCCAGATCACGGCAGAGACGATGACGACCCAGATGAGGATCTTGATAGCAACAGCGACGGCGAGCCCAGGTTCAGAGCACGCAGCGCCCGACGCAGTAAGACAGGCAGTCGAAACGTGAGCAGGCAAACCAGCAGTCGCAAGCGCAGCGGCAACGGGTCCCGCGAGCGACAAAAGCCCGTCGAGGAGCACCACAGCGATCGAGACACAGAGATGCCGAACGTCACTCACGACAAAAACGTTGTGTCCTCTCGAGAACCCAACAACTCGCCCCCACCAGCGCCTGCTCTCACGCACTCGCCGTCGCCTTCCCTCTCCTCTCAACCACCCTCACCCTCACACCGTTCCCCACCACCCCAGAACGGCCAACAAACCCAACCCAACCAACAGAACAACACCACCAACGTCCGCGAAGACGACCCCGCCTCCTCCCTCCCTCCATCATCACCCGCCTCCGCCCCGCACTCCCCACAACAACAATCAGGTCCTCCCTCCCCACGCCGCGCCCCAGAAGCAGGCAGCGAACCTCCCGCCTCCGACGAAGAGGACCCCGACCCGGACGACCCTCTGGAACCGAAATACTGCTACTGCCTGCGCGGCTCGTACGGCGACATGGTCGGGTGCGACAACCCGAAATGCGAACGCGAATGGTTCCATTTGGGCTGTACGGATTTGGCTTACATGCCTGGTGAGGATGAGAGTTGGTTTTGTACGCTTTGTAGGCCGAGAGGGAGGGGAGTTGTTGGTGCGAGAGGTGGGAGGGGTGGGATTGGTGGTGGGAGAGGGAAGAGGGGTAGGGGGAGGGGGCGGGGTGGTTGAGTCTTGAGTTGATTGATTGATGAATGGGTTTTGTGTTTGAGGGTGTGTATTGTCGATAGTGTTGAGAATGATGTATCGAGAAATCTACAGCGCACTAGTATCACGCAAGTGTAATGAATACGGTGTATAGTTCGTGAGCTGATATCAAACCTGACGCCCAAGCTGCGTTGTTTGGCCGATGGCAAACATTACAGGCTATATGATATTGTTGAGCAGTTGCTTATTCATCAAAAGCAGCTTTAGCTCACATGGGAGAGCGCCAGACTGAAGTTCACTTCATGTCAAAGCATTCTGTGCGGTATCTGGAGGTACTGTGTTCGATCCACAGAAGCTGCAATCGTTTCTGCTTTTGCTTTTGCTTTTCTTTTGCATTTGAGCTGATCGAAAGTGAAATGGGTTGATATTATTTCATCAGCGTTTTCAGTTCTTGAAAGACTTGAAAATTGGTCATGTCGCCAGGGAGAAGACAAATCTTGGATATCGTGACTGCCTGCACATGTGTTCTCATCTTGCTTTAGATGCTGCGGCTCTCGATCGAAATATCATTAGAAATGTACATCAACCTAGCGTAGTCGAATTCTGCATGTCATCTTTCAAATAGCATACTGTCTTCGTTCAATTCCTTTTATATGTGCTCGAAGCAAAAAAGTTAATGAATGAGTATGTGGGTCGACGAATTCGTTTCTTCTAGTCGAAGAGACCACTGGCCCAATAGACTGTTTACAACTCCAACTCCATCAAAACTGCCTTTAGACCAATCACTTCACACGTAGAATATGTTGTTACGTGTGGGAAGTTTGAAGGCCGAAGAGGCTGCTCGCAACTGGAGCCATAATGGGATTGTCATTCAGACCCGAGACCTGCTCAAAACTCCCCAGCCCGGAAGAAGGATCGCTCCATAAGTTAGGTTTCTGCTGGTTGTTGGAACTTTCTTGCTGTATCGCGGTAGCTTGTTGCAAGTACGAGTGACTGAAGGCGTACGGGTCTTGGAACCAGTCATTGGTTATTGGTTGGTTGAATGGTAGTTTAGATTGCTGGATTCCTGATTGCGTTGTTTGCGCGGTCAAAGTGAGTTCGTTTTCCAGGGGACGGTGTCCCATGAGTTGTGAGTTGCCAAGTCCAGTGCTCACAAAGAATTCATTGAGACCATATGCTGGCTCCGAGTCTCGAAACGTTGGTTCATAGTTGGAGGCTTGCGCCAAATTGGTCGACCAGGAGGAGTTGCTGGGCATCTCAAGTTGACTTGTCGGCTGCTCAGGATCAAATGGCATGTTGGGATCAGACCGGAAGAGATCACCACCCATGAGCTTCATGGATCGTTGGTCTTCAAATATGAGAGTAGTTGTGGAGCATGGGCTCGTAGCATGTTGTTCAGTTCCTGGTTCGTGGGACCACAGGTGAGGTCCGCGTACAACCGCAAGTATTTTCCAATGGTTGCCTCGTAGCTTCTGGCCTGATCTCGCAATTCAGGGACCTCTGTCGTCGATGACTTCTGTTTATCACAAGCCTTTTCGCTTTTGCAGATTGCTTGTTGACCTTTCAAAACTAGCGAGTGAGCAATACCCTTTCCGACAAACTTCGTGAGAGCGACTTACCATCCAGCCGAACAGTGCCGTTTTGATGTCGAGCATAAAGATGCTTGATAAATTCAATTACTTCCCTTTGCAATGGATGGGGACAGCGCTATGTGTTCTGATGACTATTAGATGATCCTGTACGTGGCATTCCAAGTACCGATGGCTCTTTGCCTGCTCGGAATTCAGGCCTCTGCCAGTCCGCAGGCAGAAGACTCGCGTGATCACGGCGCTCTTTGACTGCTTCGCCATACTTGTGTTCTGACGTGTTTGAGGGGGCTGGAAGTCGGGAAGGTACACAAGGTGGTACTGTTCGGTAGATTCTGCGATGGTGTTGCTCAGATGTGTTTCGATAGATCCTTCTGCCAGTCTGTGCATCGTAAACGTATTCAAGCTCTGACGAAGAGCCAGGCGCCTTAGGCTTCGATGGTGGTGGAGGCATGATTGAATTGTAGCGATATGATCTCTCGAAGTAAGCTCACTCGCGTGTAAACAGCAAACGGTGCTTGAATCCCAGCCTGGTGTGAAACAGAAAAGAAGTCGCACTGACAAATCGCGCTATCTCGGCTTGGTGAGGCAAGTGAGGTGAGGATCTGGGTGTGTTCTCGAAGTGAAGATGGGTTGCAAGAGAGATGGACCTTCCAGGTAAGCTCATATATAGATTATGCAGCCGAAAATGAGAAGCAACAAATTGTCTGGTCGACGGCAGTCCGGCAGGCAGGCCTCAGACAAATTGCACGCAAGTCGCTAGCAAGTATCTTCTGGACATGCATCGTACCGACTAGCGCGATACATGAAGGTTGCGAGTGAGGTCATTGATTGTGCGTGTGTGATTGACTATTCAAATGTCAAGAGGTGAGATACTGGGTCAGACTCTTAATGGCCTGGATAAATAGGAAAGAAGAGCACCCGCGTGAGAGCCAGCGAGTCAGACCCAGCCAAGCTTGTCCATAAGTAATCGTCTCTTTGCAGGGCATCAAATTGTGTCTCACTGACAATCACGTTGTCAAGCCATTTCGCCCCGTGTTTGCTTTCAGCTGGGATGGTGGTCAGCATGTGTAAGCGAGCATAGGTAGCGTTTCAACGTAGATGATGAGGTTCTTTCGACTTTTCGGGAGCAGTACGAAATTTCCTGCACATCAAAGGGTTCGAACGCCTACCATCAATACAGTTCTGTCAGGCTAGGTCATGAGAGCTGCCATCTGCTCAGGAGATGTAGCCTGGGAGACAGCATTCGTGAAGTCGGTATTTGTGACCTGGCGTCCCGAAGACCAAACTTTCTGGCCAAAGGTGCTGCATACGCGAGATTCGGCATTTCGTCAATGGCTTGCTTCTTTCTTCTCTTTTGTACTTGGTTTTCCTTCTTTGAATGCCATTTTAATGTCTCTAGTGCCATCCATTTAGAATGCAACGGGATCGGCTCTGTCAATCGTTGGTACCCTCATGTTCTAACGAGACGATTTACTGGTCGCTACGCATTCGCACGGTCTATTGGGTTGCACGCCTGACCGGTCAAGCAATCAATCTCACTTACAGAGGGGCGCATTCTGAATACACCCATTGATGAGGCACGGTCAAATATCTAGGGTGAGGCCTGTAGCCGCCTATGCCTCTTCGTGTTTCTTTTCCAGACACCCACCAATCCACGACATTGATCAAATCCAGAACCATGAAAGTCAAATTGAGGCCCGATCAAATCACCCCTGGCTCGTGGGGGGCTGAGCGTCGCTATGACAGAGTGACAGGTCTAACTCCAGTCTCATGGCACGAGCCTCTGCCAAGTCCCGATCACATACGCCTCATGTTACTCTACCCACCAGGATGGCCAACCCACGAGACTAAGCGGGTCTCCCACGACCTCGACACAAACCTACAATGCAAGGTATTTCAAGCACATCTGGACGATCTATCAACCACTGGTCGGCCCAACTTTGCAGCCTTGTCGTACTGCTGGGGAAGCACAGAGAAGAGAAGAAGCATGGTCTGCAACGAAACTCGCATCCGGATAACCGAGAACCTCTTCCACGCACTCAAATGGATCCGTCTTCAGACCCGACCGCGCCTTGTTTGGATTGATTACTTGAGCATCAGTCAGACCGATCTCGCGGAGAAGAGCGATCAAGTCGCGCGAATGGGCAGGATTTTTCATCAGGCCCACGTGATTTCATACATCGGAGGCAACATGGATCCAGACCTAGCCGATACGTGTCTAGCAGTGATTCGAAGGTTGTCAGACATCTCTGATCACATTAGCTCCCAAAGGTTTTCTAGGAAAGACGACGCCATCTTAAGCCTGCCGCCCATGATGTATGATCGTAACAGACCGATCAGCCTGCCGGATTGGCATAACGTGCCATGGGGTGTAATATTTGACTTGATGAATGAGAAGTACTTCAGTCGTCTTTGGATGTTCCAAGAGATTCGACAAGCAAGAAGCCATACCTGTCAATGGGGGCTCCATTGTTGCAGCATGTATCAGTTCAATGCGGCATGCACACTGATTTGTCTGGGCCAGTCGGAGATTCTAGCACTAACTTCGCTGCAAGGGGCTCGTTCGAGATCCTTGGGAACGACCTTCGAGTACATCCAGAACATGTCTAGGGCTTGCCTCGCTTTCGACGACCTACTGCAGTCCAGCGATACCGACCTCACAATCGTCGAGCAATGCATGTCCTTTGGTTGCAGTGACCCCAAAGACCATATATACGGAGTTGCCAGTCTATTCCAAGGGCTCGGAACCTATCCAATCGACTATTCACTCAGCGTCGCACAAGTGTTCGCTACATTCATTTTTCACATGCCCTCAAATAGAAATCCCGATCAACCCATCTCACTATTCTTGACTAGTCACGCGCACTAATCGACCTTTCGTGACCCAGAAGCGTATGCTCAACAAATGGGATGTACCTGGTCAAGCAACTCATTGCCCAGCTGGTGTCCTGATTTTGGGCTGAGACGCCCAGAATCTACTGGAGCCGCAGGCTTTCATTCCTATATACACAATACTGGACCAAACTCACAGCTACCAGCATGTATCGTTCCCCTTTCGTCCAGGATCTTGCGTGTTCGCGGTGTGCGATGCGCTACCATAGCCGCATGTTCCCGACAAAGCCAAAGCATCGAGAACAGCATGGCATTCGCATCTCAGTCGGGACGACTCGCAATGCGGATATTATCCTACAGGACGCTTGCAGATGTAGGCAAAGATCTCCTCGATGCGCTTCGCGAAGGGGACCGCACGGCTCTTAGTGGGACCTGGCCGTTCCACCCACTCAACACGACGAGATCACGGGACGAATACTGGTCAGCATTGAAGTCATTTGCACCCTTCTTCTTTGAAAAGTACGTTCCATGTCTGTATGCAGCATGTGACACCAAAGAAGTAGATTATGCAAGCTTCACTGCAGATCAGATCGATGCATTTGTCGGCGAGATGAGGTACGAAATGGAATTTTACGCGCATATGCTTCGCCGCTGCTTCATCACGACCCCGATTGGACCTCTGGGGTCCCACATTGGGTGTGGTTCTGATGCTGTGCGTCCGAGTGATGAGGTCTTCGTGCTTTACGGAGTGGGGAAACCAACAGTAGTCCGTCGCATCGGGAAAGATGGGCACTATAAGTACGTCGGCAACTGTTATCTAAATGGCATTATGGCAGGAGAAGCGCCAGAACTTGGATTCCCAGTCGAAGACATTCTGCTGGTGTAGTTATCCACAATCGTCCAAACCAAACACAGACGCCTATTCCGGCACAGATACCGGCTCCTCAACCCCCTCAACAGTCGGCACCACAACCTCCACCAACCCCGTCTCCCCATCAAACTCCAACCGATCAATCGTCGTCTCCCTATGCGTCCCATCCCCATCCGGAATCGCAAAACGATGATACGCAATGTACCATTCATCCGTCCCAGGCACATTGAGCACAGAATTATGCCCGGTGCCCAGCAAGCCCTTCTCAACATCCTTACTCAGTACAACGCCGCGGTACGTGAAAGGCCCCACGGGGCTGTCCGCCGTGGCGTAGCCGACGCGGTAGTTCTCGCTGCCCGTGTCGTCGATCGAGTAGGTGAGGTGGTAGTACGGCTCGCGGTAGACCATGAAGAGGCCTTCGCGGAAGTCTTCCAGACCGGCGAGGGAGGTTGTCGTGTTGGGTTTGAGGGATGTCATGTCCTCCGCCAGCTCGGCAACGAGGGGCACGCCGTTGCCCCAGTAGAAGTAATATTTGCCGGAGTTGGGGTCGAGGAAGGCATCGGGGTCGATTGCTTGGTTGGTTTTGGGCTCTTCTTCGTTCGTGATCATGGCGGTCGGCTCGGCGGTGAAGGGGCCTTCGGGACAGTCGGCGACGGCGACGCCGATGGTTTTGGCGTCGTAGGTGGGGTTGTGCCCGCTGAAGTAGAAGTAGTATTTGCCGTCTTTCTCGGCGATGGTGGGCGCCCAGGCGTTGCCGATGGCCCAGGGGACGTTGCCTTCGGTTCCGTTTAGGGTGAGGAAGGGCTTCTCTGAGCGCTCCCAGTCGACGAGGTTGTCGGAGGACCATACGTAGAATTCCTGCCCGCCCCAGCCTGGGAAGCCGTCGGTTGTGGCGTAGATGTAGAAGTTGCCGTTGAAAGAGGCGATATTGGGGTCAGCGTATAGGCCAGGAATCAATGTGCTGCGCTTGTGAAGAGATCTCTTCTTCGAGTTGCCAGTGATGGTCGCAAGCTCAGCGGCGGTGATGGGGAGGACAGTGCCGTGACGAGGACTCGAGGGCAGATTGTACTCGCTGGATACAGTCCAGTCAGGATTCGCAATATCGTCCGTCTCCAGCGGAATGTATCCTCGACCACCGTATTCGTCAACGAAAAGGTAGAACTTCTCGCCATTGACATCGTCAGGGTTCGATTTAAAGGCCGTCGGCCCCTCAACCGCCTCAGTCCCCGCATCGCGACCAATGCAAGAAGCCACGATCTTCCAACCATCCAACTGAGCCAGCAAAGAATCCGAGCTCTCCTGGATGATATCAGTACAACCAGTAACGCCACCCTCATCTTTCGTGAATCGATGATAAACCCCGCCTTCCTGAAGCACAGTGGAATCGATCCTCGCAGTCCCCGCGTCCTGCCAAATCTGCGGCTCGCTGAAAGTGACAAAGTCCTGCGTTGTAGCGTAGAGCATGCGGTGGTAACTCTCGCCTCCGTGCGCAGTGTCGTCTTCCTCGTACAGCGAAGAGGCCCAGAAGACGACATACGCTTCGATCTCGGTGTCGTAGTACGCTTCTGGGGCCCAGGTGTTTCCCGCGGTGGGAGGCGAGACTTGCACGTGTCTTTGCTCGGACCACGTTTGCAAGTCGTTCGACTCCCAGATGTTGAGGTATAGGCTGCCGTTGCGCACCGCTGCATCCCATGAGGTGCCGGAGCCGATGGATAGATCGGTGGCTATCAGGAAGAACGAATCTCCATCGTGAGACTAGATTAACGTCAGCCAACGCATCTCTCGAAATCAAGCCCAAGATACACACGCGAATGAGAAACGGATCTCTCAACCCCTTCGTGCCCTCGCTCGAAGTCAGAATGGGATTTCCACCATTTAACTCCTGCCAATCAAGAGCATTGTTGCCCTTACTAGCCGCAAGAAAGATATTCTCCCCCTCAAGCGAGCTATTGGTGAAATAAGCAAAGACATATCCCTCATTGACAGCGGCGTCTTGTCGAGGAGCCGTGTGCGCTGCCCTTGGGATGACAGCAGCCGAGGCGGAGGCCGCGAGAGTCAGAGGAGTTAGGAGGTGCATGACTGCCTACAGTAACAGGCGATGAAGGCTTGCAACATCGTAACATCCGGTCGTGGGCAAGCATTCTTATATCATCATCGACCATGGCATACGAGGTCGACCTGCATACCATCGGGAAGTGGACCTACCTATAACGCAATTAACTTTCCCGCAGCAAGAATTTAGGCAATTTATCCTTCACGCTGGCAACCGTCGACGCCAAGTCAGACTACAAGTAAGTTTATGGCGACGCGGTCAATTTCAGAGAAGACCGTAACGAAGCAAAACCCAGAAGTGAGGTGTGATCGACACTGGCTTCCCCGCTGGAGCAAGAAAGTGTGCTCGGTTGCCGTCGGGCCCACATTGTGACGAGCTTGCCGAAGTGGATTAATTACGAGCCTCCGAGGTTCGAAGCAAAAGGATATGACGCGCCGGTTGGGTGCTATTGAAGTTATTGCAAGATTACTGCGAGAAGTTGGCAAATGGGTTCTTGGCGAGTATCCGCTTCGTGGTCATTCATCTCCTTGAGTCGTTTCATCGTGCTGCATCACAAGAGACTCTGGCAGCTTGATCGATAGCCCAAAACTACGACCGCACCACGCATTAGCACGAGAGTTCCAACTTAATAGATTCATGTATTGCATATGTATTCTCTCTCAACAAACCCAAAACAAGACAAAAGCTCGCCAACAACAACGATGAAAACAACGCTAATCCAATGATATTCCCCAACTACCTGTACAAACAACAACAACGACAACAAACACAACCAGCATCTTCCCCCATCTAATTGACCCTGGTCTTCAACTCCGCGACCTCCTGCGTGAGAGCCTCGATCTGCCTTCCCTGCGCCTGCAGCATTCCTCTAATCTCACCGAGAACCTCCTTAAGACCACCGGCTGCGCTCGACGCGCTTCTGGAGACGCCGCCGGTCTCGGTGCTTGAAGGCTCGTTCTCGGGCTTGGGAGTCGCGGCGGGAGCCTCAGCGGGCTTTTGGCTGCTGGAGGGGACTCTGGAGGGCTCTGGTGTAGAAGCAGAGGTGGTGGTTGTGGGGGTGGGGATCTTGTCCTGGTGCATGGGAGGGGTGCTGACGCCGACCTTCTCCTCTTGGCGGGCGGCGATGATGTTGGAGGGACGCTCGACGGGTTTGGAGATCTCTTCGAAGGGACTGGAAGGCTCCTCGTCGGAGGACTGGGCATCTTTGTCGGCGAACTTGTTGGCCATGTCAGACATGGACTGCTGGTTGTCCTTCATGGAAGGGATCTCGCGGGGAGTGGCAGGCTGGGACTCCTCTTGCTTCGGCTCGGCCTTGGGAGCAGCCGCGGGCGCAGGCGCAGGGGTACCGACGGTCTTTGCGGGAGCTGCCTTAGGAGCTGCCTCGGCAGCGTATTCTTTCGGCGCCTGGCCCTCATGGAGGTCGCCCATGTCAACCTTGGCAGGACGAGCAGTCTTGCCCTCCAACCATTCGGCGCTGGACATGGCAGGCTTGATGCCAACGGCGGGAGGGTAGATGTCGTCCTGGAAGACTTCGGCGCGTCTGGGCACGACGAAAGAGATAGGCTCGATAAGCGAATCGTTGACGGTCTTGAAAGCGCGCATGACCTCGTTGGCATGAGTGTTGACGCCACGCTTGGGCATGAACGCGATACCACGTTGAGGTTCAGGAGACTTGTACTCGCTGAGTGGCTCGAACTTGTCGTTCTCATATTCGTAGTAGCGGATGTTGCCGTCACCCTTGCCGGCAAGGTAGAGCATCTGGCTGCCGTCATCCCAGAAGGGCATGCAGATACCAGATTGAGAGTCAAGGTAGGTGAAGTCGCCAATGGGCGCAGAGGGGTTGCGAGGGTCCCAAAGACCGAGCTGGCGATCGCTCATCTTGCTGAAACCGGTGGTGGCGACTCTGTCGTGGTCGCCGAGCCAGCAGACTCTGCTGCTCTTTGCGCCGCTGTGGCCAGCCACCTCGTGGGCCGGCTTCTCCTGGCGGACATCCCAGAATCGCAGCTTCTTGTCGCGAGAAGAAGTGACGAGCATGTTGCCCTCGGAGCTCCATGAAAGCGATTGAACCATGTCGTTGTGCTTGAGAGTGATCTTAGGCTTTCCATCTTCCAGATCCCAGACCTTGACAGTGTAGTCGCCAGACGAGGACGCAAGGACGTTCTCAGCGGCCGGGTTGAACAGCACGTGGCCAACCTTTCTGCAGGGAGTCAGCCACCGTTTGCGACTAGAGGTATACACCCAATGTTATCCATCCTACCTTCCATGTCCGGTCAACTTTCCAACCGGCATCACATCCTCGGGCTCCTCGGCATCGGTGCGCAGGGTGAAGTTGTCCGGCACCTTCCACAAGCACACCTTTCCGTCGTCGCTGGCACTGGCGACAATGTCATCGTCGAAAGGGCTCCAGTCGTGATCCAGCACGGCGGCAGTGTGTCCCCTGAACAATGGCATCACCTCCGGCAGCTTTCCACGCTCCTCCAGAGGGATGACGGCGAATGCGCCGCCGCCCGAGGCCTCCCAGTTGACGGACAGGTATTTGGGGTTGCATTTGACGAGGTTGGTGTCCCAGGCGTTCTTGCTGATGCGCAGGTTATCGTAGCATTGTTCGCGTCTGCTCGGCTGTCCGAAGACGTGCCCTGTGTGTGTCGCGTGGTCAGTACCTACTGTTCATGCTCATATGCGACGACTCGGCCGCGATGCGATGATCGAGGGGCTGGTGTTGGTCGGCGGGCTTACGATACTTGGACGCTCTCACGAAGCGGCCAGACATGTTTGTGTCTCCTTTATGTGTGCGAAAAAGGCGTTGTTGGGGAAAAGAATGGCGGCGGTGGTGTCAATTGGCGATATGCAGTGTGTTTTTGTTGTCCTATTCCAGACCCGGCCCTGTCCAGCTTCCACCTGTGCTTTGTCCCTCTGGCTGGCTGGCGACTTGTAAGGGTGGCAGGGTGGGTCCTTTGATGAATCCGGCCCTAGCGCGGTGGAGCCTGCCCCAAACGCAGGGAGAACTTCACAATTGCATGAGCAGCCTCTCCTTCTTCAGTAATTCCATTAATCAATCCATTAATCAATTCTGTTGTACCTCACTTGACATCTTGGTGAGGACATCATCATCGATTCGTGCATACTCGGTCCCACTTCACTCCGAACTCTATCTTCTCGACGATCACCTTGTTATGTTACCTTTCCATCTCCACCGTCAGCCCCAAACACTGCGGGGAAGCATACGATATGCCTCTTGACAAGGAGACAAGCATGCATCGCCGTTGGGCCCTTTATCCAAGCTTTGACACGATGTCACCTTGAATCAAGTTGTAGGCATGAATATTAGGCAGTCGATGTAGTCTCTCCCTGCTACATATAGGGTGTCGTCTCTACATGTGGCCCCGTCACCGAAACGTTTCACTCGTGTTGTAGACCTCAGTCTGTTCGCATGCGAGTTTCAAAGAGTTGCAACATGAAACGATCCACACTAGCTCTTGCTGCAGCTCTAAACATATTCCATTCTTCCTGTGTGGCTCAGGATGGGCTCGTCATCAATCCGAAAAATGCAGACCATGGCGGTAGTGGTGGGCGCACCATCCCGATGGACCTGTCCGATCTAGTCAACAACCGTGCGTTTGCCATGTCGTCCGGTGATGCAGATTTCGATGGATTGCACTCAGGATACCCAGCACAATATCTGCCAGAGGCGGAATTCACATACTCTGGAGTGAGATACAACTTCCCTCAATACCAGGAATCGGGCAACGACAATGTCCTCGCACAGGGCCAAAATCTCAGACCGGAGAAGGGTCGTTATATCAGCGTTCACATGCTCGCAGCAGCCGAGAGCGCCATAGCTACTGGTTTCGTCAACACCACGTATTCGGACAACTCCACGGCGTCTGCTCCAATTCTTATTGACCCCTACAAGGATTGGCCGTACCCTTACGGCGGCGACATCATCTTTCCGTACACTCTTGCGAATGACAGCGTAGACTATAATCGATCTATGATTTTTCAGAGCGTTACTTGGCTGGACTCTTCCAAGGAACTCACCAGTCTCCAGCTACCCAACGTCACTTCTGGTGCGGCCGGTGACCCAGGTGGTGAAGCTGAAGACACGAGATTGCACATCTTTGCCGTGACACTGGTCCCCGCAACAGAGACTGGAATCGCTCTGGAAGTGCAGTATGCCCGATCGACTCAGATGTGGGTAGAGGGTACGAACAAAACTCAAATTGTGGAGGCTGTGATCAACAATGTTGGCGAGGAGTGGGTGCTTGCCAACAACAGCGTCCGCGTCACAGTCGAATCTCCAGGACTCAGAACTGTCCAACCAGGCGTGATCAATCGACTGAGGCCAGGTGATCAAGCGCGTGTCCAAGTTGGTGTCGTCAATGCCAACGGTACCGCTGCGGGAACAAGTGGTCAGGCGACTATCCGCATCAACGGACAAGGCGTGCAAGCCAGCTATCCCTTCAATGCTACATACGGCATTGCCCCGTACGAAGCGACATATGAGAGCATCTACAGCCATGAAAGTCCGACATGGTTCGGTACATCAGCAAAGTACGGCATCTTCATTCATTGGGGAGTATACAGTGTACCTGCCTGGGGTAATTCCGGCGAGAATGGTCAGTACATCATGCCTTTACAGAACCCATCATACTGACCGAAATAACAGAATCCTACGCCGAATGGTACTGGTGGAGGCAGAATCAAGGCCCAGGACAATCAGATCGAACCTGGGAGTACCACCTGGAAACGTACGGCGAGAACATCGTGTACGACGATTTCATCGAAAACTTCACCGCCTCAGTGTTCGAGCCCAAAGAGTGGGTGGATTTATTCGCCGATGCGGGTGCGCAGTATTTTGTGCAAGTCTCGAAACACCACGACGGCTATGCCATCTTCGACTTGCCAGCGAATGTCTCGAACAGAACGAGCGTTGCGCTTCCTCCCCATCGGAACCTTCTTCAGGAGATCTTCGATGCTGCAGACGAGTATCAACCGCATTTGCACAAGGGAACTTATTACTCTCTACCAGAATGGTTTCACCCAGATTACAAGGAATATGGCTTCGGTTCATGGTACGTTCCACCAAAGCAAAACAACCAACTTCCAAACCTCAACCTAACCCCCTCCCAGGCCCGGCGGCAACGCTACCAACCCCTACACCAACGCCACCCTCCCCTACACCGGCTACGTGCCCGTAAAAAACTACATCAGCGACCTCATCATCCCCGAAATGCAAACCCTCGCCTCCATGGGCACGGAAATAATGTGGTGCGACATCGGCGGCCCCAACCTAACAGCAGACTTCGCCGCCTCCTACTTCAACAACGCCGCTGCCTCGGGCAAACAAGTCCTCCTCAACAACCGCTGCGGCCTGCCGGGCGACTTCGACACGCCCGAATACGCGCGCTACGACGCCGTCCAAGTGCGCAAATGGGAAAGCAACCTGGGCATGGACCCCTTCAGCTACGGCTACAACCGCGCCACGCCGGACGAGGCCTACCTCAAACCGGGCGCGATCGTCACGAGTCTTGTGGACATTGTGTCGAAGAATGGGAATTTTTTGTTGGATGTCGGACCCACCGCGAATGGGACGATTATTGCAATCCAGCAGAGGAACTTGCGTGAAGCGGGGACGTGGATTAAAGAGCATGCGGAAGCCATCTTCAATACGACGTATTGGTTCGTGACGCCGGAGGAGGGGCAGGCGGTGCGGTTCACGCAGAGTCAGGATGCGTTTTATATCACTACGCTGTATCCGCCGAATGGAACGTTGGTACTCGACTCGCCGGTGCCGTGGATGGAGGGGGATGATGTGAGGGTTGTGGGAGGGAATAGGAATGGGGAAGTGGTTCCTTCGAGATTGCTGGGGAATGGGAGTTTGGAGTTGACGGTTGGGGAGGAGGTTAGGGATGCGGATCGGTATGCTTGGGTTTTCAAGATTGATTTTGGGGGAGTGCAGGCTGGGAATGGAAGTGCGGTCACAGGCACGAGGCCTGGTGGGACGGGTGGGCCTGTTGATACGCAGACGACGAGCGATGGTGGTCGGTTGGAGGCTTGTCTGGGCATGATGCTGGCTTTGGTTGTGTTGATGGCGTTCGTCGCTTGAGGCTCCATGTCGACGATCTAGACAATACAGTGGCAGTGTCAACGAATGAAATTGTTTACGACTACGCACATGATGATGCAAATAATTGTCTTGAGCGCAGAGTGAATGACTTTAGTGAACGTATTTGGTCAGTATCGGTGAACAAAAGGGGTGTACAAGCATGTTGAGATGCCTAAATGTGATGCGTGTGGCTGTTGAAGGCACAAAAGAATGAATTTTATTCCACTCCTGACATCTTGATCAGTAGTCATCTCCACGAGAGATGATCTCTTTGCAGTTCGGCTTGAGCAGAACAGTCTGTGAAAAGTAAGTTATGTCAGTAACCATCTCCAGACCTTATCCAACTCGGAAGATTACTCACATGCTCAAACTGCGCAACATACGAGCCAGGAATATCCACCAACGGCTCGTAGTAGTCGACAATGCCTTCCGAGATGAGAGACTTCATGCCAAGATGATAGTTCTTCACACCCAGATGCTCCAGATAGCGTCTGGAGAACACCAGCGTCCCGAAGTTCTCATCAATCGTCTTGAGCAAAGCCCTAGCAG
>MSJI02000011.1:0-29314 GCA_001931905.2 Cladosporium sp. IMV 00045
CCACGGCTGCATGAGAGCCAAGGCTCGCTCACTTCCATTCAGACTGTGAAGCCATCGCGTGTGCATGTCTATCATCGCGTCGTTGCTTATATGGCGCATCCTTGCTCTAGAAGCTTACAGTTGCTTGCCCATAAACTTGCGCTTCTGGAAGCTCAGCCACCACTGCCAAGTGCATTAGTACGAGGATGCGCTGGCTTCAGACATTGGTGGAGCTGTAGCAATGCATGCTGTATGAAGACTTACCTTGCTTGGTTGTCCGGAAGGATCCGCGTACACTCTGTTCAGAAGTCTGACCGCCAGCTCCTGCCTCATCTGCATGATGTATTGCCTCAGCGCCTCAGCCTCATTTCTGTCCCTCGGTGCCTCATATGCCTGGTTCAAGGGGAAGCCTGCATCTCCGGGAATAGCGAAGTTGGTGTCCAGCGAAACGTTGAAGACAGCTTTCTCCGCCTCTCTCCGTGCCATACCAGGCCTGATCTTGGACAGCGCTTCGCTCACGAACAGAATGCCATAGATTAACACGCGGTCTGCAGGGCCCTTGATCTCGAAATTGCGGAAGAAGGTGTTGGCGCGGAAGAGGGAGAGGATCTCGTCGAGAGGGTCGTAAGATTCCGAGGAAGGGTCTACATCGAGTTCAGAGATATCTGCCGGAAGGGCAGGAAGCTGCTGTGCAGGTCCTCTAGTGCGGGTTCTCAAGGGAAGGAGGGCGAAGTTGCCAATGAGCTGTTGGTTGGGCTCTTCAAGGAAGATGGAGTGGTAGGCAGGCATGATTGCGTTGTCGGCTCGGTAGCCTCAATGTGGGGAGTGAAGATCGGTACTGGTATAGCTCGAAGTAGTGTTGCAAGATCGATTCGAGTATTAACGCTTCAGTGGTCGTAATGTGAAGTCCAATGTTAGTGGTGGCCTGGTTACAGCTTGCGCATGGAGATGAGATGGAGATGCGAGCTGGCTGACTGCGGGGACTGACGTGTTGTACAGTACATCTGAGCATGGAGTGCAGGATTACGAAACAATACAGCACGATGTGCTAAAGCACCTCGCGTGCCTTGGACGCGTCTGTGATTGTTCGACGACGGCCAAAGCGAATGCTCTGAAGAGCGAAACACACATACACATACAGCTCACAGCAACATATCACCACCCTCTACAATAATGTCCGACTACAAAGATGACATGGACGTCGATGTCCAGAAGCCCACTGACGACGTCCAATTTTCCTCTGCCAACACCGGAAACAAAGGCAAGCGAAGTGCTGCCAATCTGCCCGTAGAGATTGAAGACAACCTACCATGGGTTGAGAAATACCGCCCCAACTCTCTCTCCGATGTGAGCGGACATCAAGACATCCTTTCCACAATCAACAAATTCGTCGACGCCAACCGACTGCCTCACCTTCTGCTGTATGGACCGCCTGGTACGGGAAAGACATCGACGGTCCTCGCTCTGGCACGCAAGATTTACGGAAACAAAAACATGCGACAGATGGTGCTCGAGTTGAACGCTTCAGACGATAGAGGCATTGATGTCGTGCGAGAGCAGATCAAGACGTTCTCGTCCACCAAGCAGATCTTTGCCGGCAGCTTCGACAAAAGGAACCAGGACAGCATTGCAAACTTTAAGCTTATCATCCTCGACGAGGCGGATGCAATGACCTCGACTGCACAAATGGCTTTGAGACGAATCATGGAGAAATACACCGCAAACACAAGATTCTGCGTCATTGCCAACTATACACACAAGCTCAGTCCTGCGCTGCTATCAAGATGCACAAGATTTCGCTTCTCGCCGTTGAAGGAGCAGGACATTAGAGTGCTGGTGGACAAGGTGGTGGAGGCGGAAGGTGTGAACATCGCACCCGACGCAGTAGACAGCCTTGTCACCTTGTCAAAGGGTGACATGAGACGGGCTTTGAACGTCCTCCAAGCCTGCCATGCAAGCAGCACTCCTCTCCACGTGCCCGGAGAGCCCATGAAAGAGGAGAAAGACATCCAACGCGATTTGATCACGCAAGAGACCATTTACGATTGTATCGCGGCTCCACACCCCGGCGACATTGCAAGCATTGCCCAAACGCTGCTCACCACGTCGAACATTGGCTCCTGCCTCAACACGATCAATACGCTCAAGAAGTCCAAGGGTCTTGCTCTGGCCGATATCCTCACGGCTCTGGGCGACTATCTCGCAGAAGTTGATGTACCAGCCCAGACTCGCGTGGCATGGCTTGAAGGCCTGGCCGAAATTGAGTATCGTCTCAGTGGTGGTGGCAGTGAGAGCGTGCAGACAGGTGGGCTTGTGGGAGTCGTCAGAAATGGAGTTGGTATGATGGAGAAGGCTAAAGCTTAGAAAGAATGGAGGATCGTGAAGTACGCCTTGGGTCATTGGTGTAAACATACCTTACGGTTCGGTGGGTTTTCCTGGTTCAGCGAGGAGTTCTTGGCGTTCTTCAAGTGCATGATTGCACATCACACAATAACATAACGCAGAATGACTCGAATGCGGTATAGCTGATCTTGACATTCGGCATGAAGACATACGTCTCTGCCATCTTCGTGCACGCGCCGTTAACTTTCATGATGTTTTAATACTTCCAATATCCAAAGACGGCTGACGCAAGTATCAGTCTCTCCCCATGCCTCAATAGTGCGTCCACGGAGTTCACCGAAGAAATGCAGCCCTCCTTCTCACCCACTCGAACATCAGATCACGCCCTCCTCGAGCCCTCCGCCAAGTCAACCGCATTCTGCAAATCCCTACTGCCCACCAACTCCGCCACCTTAGCCATCGTCTCATTCATACTCTGCTTACCCTGAACCCCAACAGACTCCGCAGCAGGCAGAAGCACCGCCCCATCCACCTCCCAATACCTCCCTGCCTCCGAGTAAATCAAATGCCCCTTCCTCCCCTCCTGAGCCATGAGCAGCACCGCAGTGGGCGCAACTTGTTCGGCCGTCTGCACGACCCCTCCAGCCGCCACGATCAGCTCGGAAGGAATCAGCGGCGTCTCAGTCATATCCGGCGCGATCGCGTTAATCCGCACCGGCAGACCGGAGAGTTCCAGCGCAGCGTCCATGCTGCGCATGAAGCCCAGCACGCCGTGCTTGGACGTCGCGTAGTCGGGCGAGGCGACGCGTTGGAAAGCTGTGCTCGAGGCTGTGATGACGATGCTGCCACCGCGAGGCTGTCGGCGCATGTGGTGCACAGCGAGGGTGGTGGTGTTGATGACGGCGCGGAGGTTGATGTCGAGTGTTAGGAAACTGGGTTCGAGGAGGTCGCCGGCTGAGTCGATTTTCTCGTCGAGGTAGCTGGTGCGGTTGGCGATGCCGGCGTTGGCGAAGACGTGGTCGATGGTTGGGTGGGTTTGTTTGGCGAATTTGAAGAGTTGGGTTAGATCGGTCCAGGATGTCACGTCTGTCTTTTGGAAGGAGAGGGTTGGGTGGGTGAGGTCTGGCGGTCTGAGATCGCCCACGATCACGTGTGCGCCATTCTCGAGAAGCAATCTGGTAGTTGCGAGGCCGATACCTGATGATCCGCCTGGAGTCGATAGTCAGTCTGAATGTTCGGGCATCGAATTATGTAAATCATAGGTACTTGGAGCTACCTGTGATGACGACCACGCTATCTTTCAAAGCAGTGAAGTCGGTCTCTGAAATTGTGATTTCTGCCATGTTGCTTATTATTCCTATATATCGAATGATACATGTATTGAGATAGCCTAAACATGAACGAGAGCAGCTGGATGGTCGTTATAGCATGTGACAGATTCGGTATCTTTGGATCCGGAGCAGACCCACTTGGCCCACAAGACCTCCTCCTCTTTGATCCACGTTTCTGCAGATTGCAGCTAGTTGGTTAGCTCAAGCTGCGAGGGTCGAATCAGTATTGTGATCATGATTTACGTTCGTTTAACATCTTGTATATTTGGACACCCGTGAATACATGCAACAGATTAGAAGACAGTTTGAAGTGCTGCATCCCTTTGAATTAGCCTACTTAGTATGGAGATAACTATGGCTTGCAATCTCATAGATAAAAAGAGCGCCTTCTATCACAATCGCTAACGCTTGATATTCCAATCTAATCATCTTCACCGCCACCTCCCCATGCCTTATTCCACCAACCCCATTGCAACCACCACGGCCAGTTGCTTTCTTCCTGCGGCGACTCAAGAGGAGCCGGAGGTTGGATGCCAGAGCCATCGTAACCTCCATACCCCGGACCATCCCACGGAGGTCGACCACTCACGGATGGCAGTGCTGTCGAAGAAGCAGTAGAAGTCTCACTTTCAGGCGTGTACAAGGGATTGCCCATGGTGGCAAGGTCAATGGACACAATTTGCGTGGAAAAGATTAATGGCGTAGTCTCCGCCGGATTAAGTGCTGTCTGGGTCATTACTCCGCTATCTGTGTCGACGGGTACGCCTATAGCTGCTGTTGTTGGGCTTGGGACACGGGTCAGGCTTCCTCCATCGTATTTTGTCATGTTGAGATACGACGGGCGCGTCGAAATCGGTGGTCGTGGCAGGGGATCGGTTGGGTAAGAGATATTCGACGGTGGAGGAATTCCCAGCCGCAAGAAAGCCAGGTGGTCGGGATCTTCGATCTTGCCAACTATGGGTCCCAAAGCAAGGACGCATTCTTCGGTCGACCACGAAGCCCCTAGACAAGTCACGTTCCGTCCGTCGCAGCGAGATAAGCACGAATCGGCCGTCAAGGGCTCGGCAAACGCGAAGTCGAGAGTGGCGTCAAGCTTGTAACTGCATTGGACAATGTAAGTGACGTTGTGGGAGTCGATGACGGTCTGATTATTGCACGCAGGACAGGTAGGGTTGAAAAGTGAGCAGGTCTCGTTCCTCGAGGTGGAGCTACTGTTGGTTGAATAGGTGATGTTGGGCCAGGTGAAGTTGGAGTAGAATGGTTTCGGTGAATGGAAGGCGGCTGCGGGACGATATGATGGAGCGTATGCAACCGGCTCAGTAGGAGTTGAGCTCGGAAGGTCTATGAGGGTCGATGGGCTTGAGGGATCTGGGTCGACGCTGCTCGACACTTCCGTCGGATAGTATGGTAGTATCGAGGAAACGAGCTGTTCGGTTGTTGTAAATTCTGAGGGAAACAGAGAGCTGTCGCTAGCTATTGAAGAGCCTGCCCAGGTATAAGAAAACACCGGACTGAAAGTAGTTGATTCTCGATAATTGTCTTCAACCTCCAGGCTCTTTGACGGTGACTGGGAGGAAATTGAGGAGTACGCCACTGGCACGACCGTTATGGTCGAGACGACAGTGGTCCTAGCCGAGGACTCATCATCTTGTGCTTGGATGAGGAGAGGAAAGCAACATACGGCAAACAAGCCGTAAGCAAATTGTTGAATCATGGTTGCAATCTTTGCGAGTTGCAGAGAGAGAGAGAGAGAGAGAGAGAGAGAGAGAGAGAGAGAGAGAGAGGTCATTGAGCAAGACTCTCCATCCATTGCTTATAATATTGAGATGCTGTCAGTGTGACCCTGTTGCATCATTCAGACACGTTGGGACGCCAGGAATGCGGAATAGTAGAAGGGAATGAGGATATCCATTGAGCTTGCGCGCAAGGAACGTAAAGCGGTGGACCTAGACCATAGATGATCTTATCATTTGGACGCACAAGATGCAAGATGCCTGAAGTAGTGATCAAATAGTCCGTTGTTCCCATTCCAATAGCAGCATGAGTGTCGGAGGTGGCCCCCGGGTCAAGATAGGATGATTTCCCATTGCGATTGTGCTTCTCTGTGAGTCGTATCTCGAGCTGCAATGCGGTTGATCCTTCGAAAATCGAACAAATATTGTCTGTTTTGGACGATGATGTAGCGACAGCACCATGTCAGTAGCAGTATGCAGCTAGATGCCACAAACATTATCGAGCACAGGTTCTACTCTGGGCAAGTCTTATCAGCTGATTGTTGTCTCAGATGGCTCGCAGATGACAATAGCAACATGAATAATAAGGTATGAGAACGAGCCGAATCCATCGTATTGTCGACGTTGATCGAGAATGTTGATGTCGATGTTGGTGTCGATGTTGATGTTGATATATTGGACTTCGGCAGCCCCTTTCCCGTCAGCCGAGACTCCACGCCGTTTGTTGTGAAGCTTGTTTCGCAGCGCATCTTGTTTCTTCGAGACAAGGGACCCCCGTGTCATCCAATTCACTCTCTATCAGGCATGCTGTATTTTCGGCGAGGCGAAGTCTTGGTATAGACCGCACAAAAGCAGACAGCCGCGCGACACTCCCCTATATCCGATCCTCGATTCTTCGCCCCGACGCGCGCGAACCCGAAATACCCACCTCTTACCTCTCGACACAATCACCTGCGATTCACCCAGCTGCGCATAATGGACACCTTCAATCGCTTGACCGGCCACCAAGAGACCGATGAAACGGCGACCTCAAAACCCGCCAACTTCCCCGAACCGCCTCCCATACCAGACGACAACCAACTCCACCCCCAGCTCACGCACCGCGCATCCCGCGCATCACTCCCTCTGAATCGCCAAGCCTCCCGCCGCTCCATCCACTCCTCCGTAACAAATCGCGCCAACGAGAATCTCGCCTCGAGCACGCAGCCGGCATCATCAGTGCGACGCTCCGGCGAGACTGGCCAAACGGAAGGCACCGAAGATGACTTCGAATGGGGACCGAACCACCCCTGTTTCCCACACCCGAACCCTCACTGCAGTCCCACGAGCGAAGAGGCGAAGCAAACCCGGGTGATCAGAGTGCGGAGGGACTGGCTATCCACTGGGGACACCTACCCGGCGTACGCAAACTTGTACCCAGAGATTCTCGACCCGATGGTACCGGAGAGTGATTTCCGCTTCTTGATTTCAAACATCAACACAAGGATTGAGGAGTCGTTCAGTGCGTTCACGATCAGAGCCTTCGTCGATTTCGTCTTAGGCGTTCTGACTGGGTTTCTGTGGGACGATACTGGATTCTCAGGCGCGAAGACTGGGCAGAAGGGATTGGAGCGTTTTGTCGACAATTGGAATGCGCAGAAAGCGAGAGAAGGGCAGGACGTCAAACTGGTGCACCCGCGACGCACTGGGTTCATGGCGCTGGACTTCATCATTCCGGATCCTGGCATTGATCTCGCGCCTGAGGACGCAGCGGCTGGCTAAGAAAGAGACGAGGAAACAGAGCGGAATACAAAGATTCCCTAACGATGAACAAACACTCCTACTATACAACTCTATGGCTGGCATTCCCCGGCCTTATTATCCGAATAATGATGTACGAGCCATCCGACCGCGAAGTACAACACAACACCTACCGACCATTACGCACTCTGCTTTACTCAGACGCGAGTCCATTTAATAAAACAACACCGAGCGCGGTCTTCTAGGTTTTAGCCTACTCTAAGCCAGCTTCAATACCTGGACATCACAACACCACGCTGCCTCCTATTGGTCTTTGGTGTCCTTCGCGCACAATCGCCTAGGCGGGGGCACTTCGCCTGCAGCACCATCCGAGGAGAAAGCAATCCGTCGCTACAGGAGGAGATTGAACGACGTTGCGGGGAGAAGTAATTCGAGCGACTCTCACCTCGACGGCTTGAGGCAAACGGAGTTCAGACATCGCCGCCAGAGAGAAGGCGGCCAACTGTACATGAAGAGACACACAATACCCACACGGGATCATAATGTATAATAACAAAGCTGCGGGACAGCCGCTCACGTAGAGTTGCCTAATCGGCTTTCTTGAATTGTAGATAATGTAATTTATTCCCACGCCCAGACTTGCAGAGTTACTAGTCTCCAACGGCATACCAGCCAGGTATCATGATTCTTTCCCAGAAGCAAATCCGAACGCCTCGCTACTTGAACACACACAAAAATGAATCGGATCAATGCCCGGAGTTAGAGCTAAACTCACCCCAACCGCTGCCTCTTATTTCCACCACCCTGACCTCCACCTCCAAGTCGCTTCCGCTCCATTTCCTCGCGCATGATCCTCTCCGCATTACTCATTTTCTTCTCGGGCTTAGGCGCGATTTCAGGTTTCTTCCCTGCTAGAGCGTTGGGTTTCTTTCCCATGAGCGGGTTGGATTTCTTTCCCATCAGTCCGCTTAGGGACATTTTGGGCGGTGCTGAGGGCGCGGGGGACGGTGCGGCGGGTGCTTGTGAGTTTGATTTGTCGGCCGCACTAGGCTCGGGTGCTGGGGCGGCGTCTTTCGCGGAGAATGAGTCGATGGACACGGGTGCGTCTGGTTGCGGTTGCTTTGCAGGTTCTTCGGGCTTCTGCGCAGCTTTCGCTCCCAGACTGAAGCTTAGTTTGACCGGCTCTGCTGCGACGGATTCTTTTGGTTGTGATGTTTCTTTCTCCTCGCCACTTCCTTTCTGCTCCGATTCCGCCTTCTCTTTCTCCTTCGCAGCCTCCTTCGCCCTCTTGATCTGCTGATTCAGCAATTTGCTCTCCAAATCCTCATCGCCCTTCGCCTGTCTCTCCTTCCTCTTAACATCCTCCCTCCTCGCGATCGCCTCAGGCGAGTCGTCAATAAACGCAATCTCCAAACCCCTCTCCCCCTCCTCGACGCGACAAACTCCCTCGCGACCGAGGTACTTGGCGAACTCCGTCAGACTCGGCCACTTGGTCGAGTTCATGTGCACGTGCTCCTTATCGCGGATGTACTCTTGGTAAAAATTGTTCATGTGCACTTTCTTCTCGCCGTGGCTCGTTTTCAGCAGGCGCAGGAAGTCGCGCTTGAACTGGTTGCTGAATTCGTTGATGTATTTCTTCGGGTCTTCGCCCACTTGCAGCATGCCGCGCACGTGCGATTCGGACATCGTGTGTTGCTTGAAGCCGTTCTCGTCCCGGCATTGCTTCTCGCAGATTTGGCAGTACCAGCGTAGGCGCTGCAGGCCTTTGGCTTTCATTTTGTTGGCGACATATTTCGTGCTGCCCACTTCGGCTTTGGGCATGGTGGCGATGGTTTGTTGGAGTGTGAGTAAGTCACGATCCGGTATGAGTGGCGTTAGTGCTGGGTGCCAGTTCTTTGAGGGTAAAAGTGGTGATGCTGTTAGACAATGTGAATGTAAAGAAGATTGGAGGTCCGGACTTGCACCTGCAAGCCTTAGGTAAGCCAAGCTCAGGCCTCTTCGCCTTCGGGACAAAGTCCACCCGCTTGTTCATGTTGCTCTCCCGACTTCTGAATTTCTTCAGTCCATAAGGTATCAATGAAAACAGCCAGCATGGACTATCGATGAATCTTGGGACAGTGTCGACGACCGTTCGTTTGCGAGACGGCTCTATACCCGGCGCATCTCGAATGATTGCACACCCGTTGTGACCTAGAACAAGCCGTCTTCGCAATTCCTAAGAATTAGCTCCCAAGCACAACACCATTTAACACGGCAAATGACGAACAGCAGACATCAGCACTAGCCGCCCTAGATGAGTGTGAGATTGACACAAGAGATCATCCCATGGCGTCGTCGAGCACGTTTCGCATTCAATATCTCATCAATCAAGTAAGCTTCACATCCCCAGCCCTACCGCTAGACCTCATCCAATCCATACATTTCTCAGTCTCCTTCTGCATCACCGCCGTAGCCCCCTCAATCAGCGCAGTAAGACCCTTGCTCTTCGCATTCTCCGCCAAAAACTTCTGATAAGGCTCGTTGATGATATCGTTGATGTTGCACTTCGAAATGCCATGCTGCATGTTCTGCTGCAGCAGCTTGCCATTGTCGGAGCCAAAGTATTCCGCCCCGGCACCGTGCAACACCAGCTCGACGCGGCCTTTCGTCGAGTCGCGGATGCTCTGCAGGCGGTCGTATTGAAGCTGCGGGCCTTTGGGTCCGTATTTGCCGTGCACGTTGCCGAAGGCGGGTGCGAGCCAGTCGATGCCCGTGGCGATGAACTCGTCGGCTTGCTCGGGCGTGGTGAGGATTCCTTCCAGTTCCGCGGTGTCGGCCACGCCGTCTTCGCCGCCGTTGATGCGTCCGGGCTCGGCTTCGGTGATGATGCCGCGCGCGTGGCAGTACTCGGTGAGCTCTTTGGTCAATCGCAGGTTCTCTTCCTTTTCGTAGTGAGACATGTCGACCATCTGAAGTGGATTAGTTCTGCCCATAGCTTGCACGCGAACTTCGTATACGTACAATACCGTCAAACCCTCCAAGATCAGCCGCTCGCTTCACCATCTCGGGACTCTGGCAGTGATCCATGTGGACTGCGACGGGGACCTTGGCTTTCTTTGCGGCCTCAGCGGCGGCATGCAGGAGCAGGCCGTCGGCGTACTCGATCGCCCATGGGAAGAGTTGCAGGATGACGGGAGAGTTCTTCGCTTCGGCTGCTCGTACACTGGCGATGATGCCCTCGACGTTGTAGAGACACATGGCTGGAATGGCATAGCCACCTGCCGCGGCGGCGTCAACAATGGCCTTCGCTCGGTTGTTCGTGGGTTTGGGCATGGTTGCGATGTGGCAGTCTGGGTCTTGAAGCAGGTAGGGGACGTTGACGAGGAGTAGTGTTTGATTGACTAGCAAAGAGAATTTAGCTGGATGTCAATAATTTACGGTGAAAAGGACAAATGATGACTACAATAAAGCATCCGAGGTCAAGACCCTCGGAAGATAACAACGTGGGTACCCTACGATTGTAAATAGGCTAGAATAAAGCAGACGCTCAATGACCGACGTGACGTTTGTCGGCGTTTGATCCGTCAAGGCCCACCAAAGTGAGGGGCGGCTCTCGCTCGCTACAATGCAGACCGAAAACAACGAGGCCAAAACATTTGGCGCCAGAACACTTTATCTAGATAAACTTTCCCTCATCAAGGCAGACAGCTGAGGACACCACCCAGCCTGTTCAGAACTTCCTCCTGCTGGGCAGCACTGGCATCGCCCTTTCCGTCTGCAATACCGACGCTGACACTTACGAAACATCCATCCGTTCCAACAACGGTGTTCTCAGTCGGCAACCTTCCGCCATTCTCACAAGTCGTCACGTCGTCTGCGGTGATAAACGGAACCGCGGTGTAAATTCTCGAGAGGACGAAGCTGAAGTCCGAAGCAGAAGCACAAGAATCGCTGCTGGATTCCGGGAAGTTGACGTTCAGGTACACACCGGCAGGGAGGTATGGTTTGGGACCCGATGTGAGAACCGCCGAAGTGAGCTGGGTAGACAATTCAGCGTACACGGGACTGTACGAGGGCGTCTCGGCATTCCACGCGACCTCGGAGCCGCCTGCGCCAGAGAATGCAATTGCTGGAACGCCTGGTTTTGGTTAGAACATGAGCAGTATTCACTATTCTTTGGGAGGAAGCTGAAAGCATACCATCTTCGACAGCGCCGGTGGCTGCACCAACGGTTCCAGAGAACAGAACAGCGAGGGCCAGGTTGTTCACAGTGTTAGGTCCAGACACCGCGATGTCAACTTCTCCGTCGAAGAACTCCGGCGCGAGGGTGTCAAGGCCGTAGCGCATGGAAGTCAGAGGATACGAGTTGACGTACTTTTCAACAGTCAGAAGCCATGATTTTCGCCATTGAGTTTAGGGTATACGACATACATTGAGTTTGGGGTCGGAGGCATTGCGACCCGTTGCCGGCGAGTTAGGAGGGCACGAGTCAAACTGGCAGCCTTCATCGCCGACCTCAGTAGGCGGCTCGTCCTTGGAACTGGTGCCGGAGCGGCCCTCGGCAGGAGCAGAAAGGATGGTGTCGAACCCGGCTGATGTCAAGGCGCTGTAGAAAGACCTCACTTCCGACACTGCCCACCCATCGTCGTTTGACAGGACGACGTTGAAGGCGCTCACGAGAGGGAAGGCAGCGAGGAACAATGCAGCGGAACGCATGATTGCCGATGAGGATGGACCGATGGAGTGAGAGTTACTATTTCGAAGAGATGGCGAGTTTATATAGAGCAATGATGTTCGCTTACAAGTTGCACTGCCCATATATCGATGCCGATCTTCTATGCTATGCGCTGAGTGGTTGCAATCAGCAATATATTCAATGCCCTAGTATTTGAATTTATGAAATGGAGTTTGGCTGTGCACGTGGGAGGATCACAGGATTGTGAGGCTTTCGCCGTGGTGGGGATGACGATGTTCCTTCAGGCCCTACATGCACCTTGATTTGCGCATGGTGGATGCTCTCGACTCTCTTTACTCATTGGCGAAGTTCCTATATGCTAGACCAAGGGTTGTTGCAAGTCGCGGAGTTTTGGCAGAAACAGGGAAATGCGCCGCAAGCGAAGCAGAAGATCGGAAGCGTCAGTGCAGACTCGCCTTAGAGTCGACTAGCCAAATATTCCTCACGAGATCCTTCTTGCTTACATGTACATGTGTATACATGTATGAGACTGATAGATAATCACATCTCCAAAACCTGAAAATAAAAATGATTTGCCGTACATTCGATTTTCGGCATCTCTATTCTCCATCCAGGGACGATCGAACATCTGCGGATGACGGCATTTAGACTTCACGTCCTCCACTCATCAAGACATCGCACATCCTTCTTCCCCTCTCGCAATGACGAGATATGGGAAGACTGGGTTACCTGGTTAAGCATAAATGATCGCGTCTGCTCATGTAGGTAAGAATATGGCGACAGACATCCCTTGAATGCACACACCATGTTCTACGCCACTCTCACTATTCTCGCAACTGTATGCGCGGTAAGCGCATTGAAAGATGGCCCCAACGATGACAAGTCCGGCTTGACCGTCAAGACGCGCACTGGTACCTTTGTGGGTGATTTCAATGACACCTACACTGATGTAAAACAGTTCAAATGGATTCCATACGCCAAGGTACGATGAGTCCCGGACACTCCCACTGACAATGATCTAAATATGGTATGACTACATTAGCCACCAGTCGGTCCAAAGCGTTGGACGCCACCAGAGAGGCTGGACGATGATTCGAGCGTTTTCGATTCGACCGTATATGGGCCTTCCTGCTCTCAATTCGTCTCCGGGATACCCACTGCCTGGAATCTAAACATCACTGGCAATCTGATCAGAAACTATGGCCAAAGTCTTATTGCCGGCGAGGTAGCGCAGAACTCTGCGGAAGACTGCTTGTCACTGGCCATTTGGACGCCTGCGAATGCCACTTCTGGATCAAAATTGCCTGTGGTTGTCTACTTGACTGGCGGTGGGGATGTCACTGGAGGCGTCGATATTCCAACACAGCTTCCGGCAAACTGGGTTCATCGATCTCAAAGCCATATCGTAGTTACCACGAATTATCGAGTGAATATCTTCAGCTATCCAAACGCCCGCGGACTCAACGGCAGCACCAACTTCGCCCTGCAAGACCAGCGTATTGCAGTTGAGTGGGTTTCCGAAAACATCGGCGCCTTCGGTGGAGATCGTGACAACATGACACTTTGGGGCCAATCTGCCGGCGCCAGCGCGGCAGACATGTACCTCTTTGCGTGGCCTGATAATCCGATCGTCAGAGCTACTGTCTCCAGCTCTGGTGTTTCAGTGGGCAGAAGTCTCAATCAGGATCAGGCTGGCTTGAATTTCACCTTCGTTGCTAAGTCTCTCGGATGTGATTTTGAGGATGCTAAACTGGAGCTCGAATGTATGCGCAGAGTACCGATGCCTCGGATTGAGAACTTCATTGGACAATATCAGGACAACTCTACATTGTTGAATAATTCACAGCCGTCAATCTCTTTCACTAGACAAGGTAAGGCTCGTTGGCTGATGTGTTGAAGGAGAAGTGCTGAAACTTGAATAGTTGACAACAAATTTGTCTTCTCGGACTATGAAGCTCGCTATCAGGACGGACGTATCGCAAAGATCCCAAAAATGCTGGGCACCACCTCCCGTGAAGCATCGCCATTGGTCCCCTACCCCATCAACAACTACACTGACGGCCCTTCCGAGGAGAGAGTTATCGCTCAGACACTAAACACTGTCTGCGCTGCCCACAATACCAGCGTACTACGCGACGATGCCAACCTCGCCACCTACCGCTACGAGTGGGCGGGCAATTTCAGCAATATTGCGCCTGTCCCCTGGCTCGGAGCATACCATTATTCCGATCTCTACATGTTCTTCGGGACATACCCAATCGCCCGAGGAGAAATCTCAGAGCTTGAAGTGCAGACCGCGGAAAAGATGCAAGACCTGCTGCTTGACTTCGTTCGAGATCCTACATCGCTGCCGGGAAATGGTTGGCCGGAGTATCAAACTCAGGATTCTGATGGTGGCAAGCTGGCAAGATTTGGAGCCGATGACCAGGTCATCCAGATTGTAGACGGAGATCAAGTCGAGGGCGCTTGCCATCTCCCAGGATTTGTTTATGATACCTCGCCGTGATAATAAGCCGTGATAGGTTCGCTCATCGGAGCTCGCAGGTTGATGTATCGGAATCGACGATGTTTTTTTTCCTAAGAATGGAACTCGTTCGTGAACAGCTTTCCAACTTCCACAGCATTCGGTTCCATGATCTTCTTCTCTTCCAACCAAGCAATCCAAGTCTTCCATCTTTCCTCACTCATCGTACCAAGCTGGCTGCCATCACCATAGAATTGATTGATCCTCTCTTGACTCTTCGACAACATCTCCACCGACCTCTGAGGCCTACAATGCGCCCGGAGAGACTCCATAGCAGTCCCAACATCCGACAAAGCAGCCTCATACCCCAGCCTAGTCGCCTTGACAAACCTCCTTAACACATCCTCATCCACACCTCCCTCTCCTACCTTCCTCGCGATCACATGCGAATAGCCGTACTCGATCCCAAAATCCTCCATGCGGAAGTAGCAGAATTCCTTTCCCTCAAGCTCAGCCTCAACGCCCTCCCACGGCACGAAAACCCACGTCGCATCGATCTCACCCTTCTTCACGGCCTCGAACATGCTCACATTCCCATTTGGCCTTACAATCTTCACCCCCTCCCCATTTCCCCCATCCTTCTCCACCACATCCTTGACAATTGCAACTTCATACCTCGCATCATAACTCCCATAAACCCCTCCCTCTCCCAACTCTCTCGGGCTCCGCAATGTCGTCGACATAATCGCCGACGCATCACCCTGGAGAATGGCGTAGATGGCTTGCAAGTGCATTTTGCCGCTCTCAGCCCACAGAATACAGGATTCCGAAGGGCAGACGGCGAGGTCGACTTCGCCTGCTTCGAGGCGGGAGGAGGGGCCTTTGTTGCTGGATGCGTTGGGGGGTAGGAGCTGGACGTCTAGGCAGTGAGAGGAGTAGATTCCTTGGGCGAGGGCGAGGAAGAGGCCCGTGTGAATCGTGTTGGGCGTCCATTCGAGGGCTACGCGGAGGGTTGTTGGGGGTGGCATTTTTGCTTGGGTGTTGGCTATGGCTTGTTCGTGGATGATTACATGTAGAAAGGTGTGGTTTCATACTTCTTATTAAGCATTCACGAAGGATTCATATTAGAGCTGTGAGTCACGATGTGATAGTGACTCTTTTCATGTCGAAAAGGATCACTGACCACGGATGTAGATTGCTTACGGTATACTGTCCCTTGCACGGAACGCTAATATACGAACAGGCGGGGTTGCGTTGAGGTGAGGCTGATGACTTCGCTTAAAGCAGGAACCACCGGGAATCCTTTCGCTTGAATCAATTCAAGATATGAGACATTTCCAATTCCATCTGTGCATAATTAACGAAAGAGAGATATATTCATTATGGGTATTTCCATCGCAAGCAAACCAAAAGAACGCCATCCTCGGACACGAGGGAAGTCTATCCACAATGCCAAATAAATACGAAAATCATCCTCACCCGCTGCCAACCCTTCAAGCCTTTCCACTACGCCTCCGTTTCTCCTTAGCAATAGCTTCCATCCTCCCAATCATACCCTTCAAACCCATCCCCCTCTCGCAATTCTCCTCCAGCCAGCTTTCCATCTTCAACCTCAGACCTCTCATGCCGTTGATAACGGGCATCTTCTTGCCCTCCTCGGCAGAAAGATGCATGAGCGGGTTGAGGAGCAGACCAAACACATCTTGCCAGATATCGACCTGCCAGTAGCGCTTGAGATTTTCTCTGATCCGGTATGTTTTGGTCGCACCCTGGCCGAGCGAAGCGCCGCGGTCCGCGATCGTGTCCATGTACTTGCCGAAAAGCATGCTGTGCACGATGCCCGCCATGCCGTGGTAGTCGACCTGGTACGTCCAGGGGCGGAGCTCGCGCATTTCAGCGCAGTCGGCTTCGCTCGTCTTCCAGTCGGCGATGAAAGCCACGTTGGGCACGAATTGCTTCAGATCGATGCCGCGGCCGAAATCAATCAAGCAGATACCCTTGCTAGACCACCCGTGTGCGCCACTGGGGAAATACGTGGCGCTCCAGTCGGTTTCCATGCCGGGGTCGTCGAAGCGGACGAGGACGTTGTCGCCTTTGAGGTCGCCGTGGATGATATGCTTGGAGTGAAGGGCTTCGACGGTGCGGAAGAGCTCGACGGTCAGCCACATGGCCATGACTTCGTCCATTCCGCCACCGGAGGCGTTGGCGCTGTCAGCGCGCGCGACGTTGACGAGATCGAGTAGCGTTCCCTGGTTGCGGTATTCTTCGATCAGGAAACATTCGTCACGGAACATGTGCATTTCATGAGCGCGGACAATGCTCTCTGCGGCGCGTGATACGCCGAGACGACGGTGAGACTGTTGCAGGATGAAGAACTCCCATGCAGAGAGAGGCTCCTCCATCTTGACAGCTTCGAGGGGCCTACGATGAGCAAGTTTGCCAACGCCTCTTGCTGCTGGTCCGTTCTCGTCGTCTTCGTCCTCTGCAAGCTGAGCTGCTTCACTGTTCTCGACGAGATACACAGGTGCAAACGTACCCGCGCCGAGCTCACGTTTGATAGTGTAAGTCGTGCTCGAGCCTTCAAATTGCAAGCTAGGAGGTAAAGACAGAGTTTGACCAGTTTTGTCCTGGTTGAGACCGTTCTTGCCCGCCTTTGCAAGCGACTTGATGTACTTCTTGATTTCGGCTGTACGTCCGGAAGCAACTGTTGAGTGGTCGTGATAACCCTCGAAAGAGCCAAGGGAAGGTCTGATCTGGCTCAAGATAGTCTCACGCAGATATGGGTCCATAGGATTGCATTGTTGTTCCAGAACGATCGGTCCCTTTTGAACAGCTTCAGGTGCCGTCGGTGCTGCTTTGGCTTCAATCTGAGAAGTCGCAGTGCCTTTGCCCAGAGAAATGTTTCCTTTTGTTGATTTTGTGCGAATAGGTTGCAGAACCTTGAACTTGTCATCGGCCAGATCCACTGTCACTTCATTGAAAGGACTGCTGGGAGGCTCGTCGTCTTCATCGTCTTCCAGCTCTGGCATGGCATTCGAAGCTTGCCTGCTAGGCGTCTTCGCATTGTACAGCTCATTTTGTGCCCTTGATGCGACAGTTCCGAGTGAGGTCTCTGTCTGTTCTGCAATAGGCGTCATGAAAGGTAGTCGATGGTTTGGCAGCATCGACATCTGCTGGAATTGATGTGAAGGCGGCTCGTAGTCTTCGGAAGCGATGGGTACACTGCGCGTCTGGAGCCTCTGTTCGTCAGGCATGGACATGTTTTCGTCATCTTCACCCTGATCGTCATCACGATACACTCCCAAAGGCTGATCATTCGAAGATTTGGCAGCATCTTCGGGGCTGTCGCCATCCTTGGGAACATGTTTACTAGTCGTGAAATCAGACCAGCCAGTGTGTTCTGTCGCCTCATCCCCTTGGTCATCATCATGAGTCTGAACAAGCAGTTCGTTGCGTGTTTCGTCTCCATAATCACTTGGTGCCGCAGACAATTTACCAGTAGCCGTACTTTCGTCTCCAGTGGTGTAGTCATCCTCGTCATCGCTATCAGAGGACTCAGATTCGCTCTCAGACTCCTCAGCTTGTGAAGGCAGCGGCGCGTTGAAGATACCATAGATCTCGTCCATAGCTTCTTTCGTATTGATGGTCATGGTAGGCTCGGCGGTTCTGTCCGAGTTCTTTTTGCGTTTGGGTTTCGCTCCAGTGGGTGAGTCCAGATTGAGTTGTATAGTCTTTGTCTCGCCCTTTATGTGCTTGGTATCCTTCATTTGGATCTTACGAGTCCTGTTCGCGCGCTCTTCGCGACGCATCTTCTTCCTGATCTCGGCTTCTGAAGGTTGAGAGGGCGGTGCATTCTCATCGTTCTCGTCATTGAGTGCGAGAGTCTTGGAGGACGTTTCAACAAACACTTCCTTCTGATGTAAAGGCTGACTCGATGGTCCTGCCTCAGATGGCACGTCCTCAAAGATTTTGAAACCGCGCTGCTTCTGCTTGGGCTCTGGCTCCGGCTCATCGAGATGTATCTTGAATCCCTTGCCAGAAGGCGGTGCAGGCTCTGCCTGCTGAGGTTCGTCCAAGTGGATCTTGAAGCCTTTGCTAGAAATGTCGGCATTCTCATCCTGACTTGGCTCATGGTCAAGGGTCATGTCAAGTGTCGGTTTTGTTGATGTCTTCCCAGCAGGCTCTTCTCTTCGCCAATCCTTATTCAGCCATCCTCTATGTTTTGCTCTCAACTCCTCGAAGCAATACTCGGCCTTTTCTGATTGGGGATACACAGCCTCTAAGTTCACAAAAACACACTCAAGCCTACCATTCTTGGGGTTCCTCACGCACTGGTAATTATCGATCTTCCCAGATGTCGATTTCGCAAGATGTTTAGGAAGGAAAACTTTCTTTGATGACTGCATACACGAGGGAATAACTTAGTCCTGGCTTTTGTAAATACTTTTGCGCGCGAAAAGCGGCGGAGGGGTTTAGGGACATTGACTTACTGCATCCTTAAACACCATCATCTTCTGCATTCCACCGTTGGTCTTGCCAACCTTCAGCTTTTCACCTGCCATGGGCTTCGCTGCATGTGTGTTCTCCTTCTTGCGTTCTGCAATAGTGCCGATGTTGTCCCAGCCTCCAGGGCTTGCACCTGCGCCTGAGCTCGGGCGATCTGAATCGTCTCCATCGGCGAAAATCTGCATCTTCGATGACTTGCTCTTCTTAGGGGCAGTCGATTTTGCTTGTTGCTGCGCAGGAGACGATGATGATGCTGCAGAGAATGGGTCTACCTTCGAGGCGAGAGCTGGTCGCACTGTCGGTAAAGCTGGGCTCGATGGCTCATCTGATGGCTCTGGGCGGGCCTCCTTTCGTCTTTCGAACTCGTGGAATTTGCGCATCAAGCGCTCTGCTGGTCGTGCCTCCTTCTCTATACCCATCTTGTACACCTCTTCCGCCTGACTCCACCTGCCTGCGTTCTCTAGCCACGCAGCGAATTCTTCATAGTAAAGCGCGAGAGCCTCGCCAATGTTGTTGCGCGCCAGGAAGACGAAGACTTCGCGCGGCGCATCGGAGAACAGTCTGATGTAGTGGAGCCAGATTTTGAGATATCGGGGGTCGTTCTTGTAATGTGCTGATGTTTGGAAAGTTTTCGTTGCTCGCTCAAGCAGAGGCAGTAGCCCTGACTGCGGTGTCGCCTGTGCTGTGGGATATGCGTCCAGTGTCCATTTCACGTAGCGGTCGTAAACATCAAGTGGGTCGTCGGCTTCGTCAATGAGTGCCAGCTCTTTCTCAAATTCCTGGCGTTCTTTCGAGTTCGCATCCTGTATCAACGAAGGCGAAGGGTTGGCTCCAAGTAGCGGTGGAGAGTAGAGCTGTGCGAGGGCCTTCGCTGAGCGCCCGCTAGGAAGAGCCTGGATGTTTTCCTTGTGACCTTCGATGACATTGAAGTCAATGAGGTCCCCGGATCCAGACATATTGTTGTTGTTGTGGCGGGGAGGTCGTTGTCGTCGTCGTCGCTGGTCGTGGTTGGAAAGCCCGGCGAGGGGCTTGACGAGTTAAAAACGCGCTTAAACTTCGTCTTGCTGATGTTGACGAAACAACAAACAAAGCGGGGCCGGGGCAACCACACGATTCGAGTTCATCAGGTCGATAAATTGGGCAGTAACAGTCAATGAATTCAGATTTCTCAAGGAATACTACTATCATCATACATGGTCATCATAGGCATCACACAATAACGGATGCTGGCGCCTTATTGAAATGTCCGTAGCGAACAGATGGCACTGGCTTCTGCAACTGCTGTTTTATTAAGGTATTCGAGTTCACCACTGGTCTCATTAGAACATGTTCTCTTTCAGTATACCCTACCTACAGAACGCCTTTTCGAAGATTGATACGTGTTTACTGAAATCAACCTGGGCGCCGCTTTTAATGCCTGGACGAAGAAAATCAGGGTCTCAATCCTTGTAATAACTCACGCCTTTCCAAGCAGACGACTTTAAGAGAACTTCTGGTATACTCCCCTCCAACCACCCGGACCACAATCCCATCAAGCATCAACAAGATGACTCCAAGCCCTCCTCCACCCAACCCCATCCTCACCAACACCACTCTCCCTAAGCACCACCAACTTATCACACAGCTCCTGCAACCCATCCCAAGCCTCCACAAAAGGCCATCCATCCCACTCGACGCCTCTCCAAGGCAAATCCAGCAGACCTTGCGCCTCATCCAGCGTTTCGATCAGTTCAGGCAATGCCTCACAAGCTTCCGCAGCAGCTCTGAGACTCACAACCGCCTCCTCGATCATGGCGTCGCCTGCCTCTTCACTGGACAATCTATCAGCGTCCGCGGGCACTTGTAAGACTTGGACTCCGACCCAATCTGCTAAGGTAGCGAGGCTTTTGCGGCTGAAGAGGAAGGCGTTGTGGTAGAGGTCTAAACGAGTTTCCAGGATGTGAGAGGAGCCTGCGTGCGGTGACAATTGGTGGAGGAGGCTGACGATTGAGAGAGTGGCGGATAAGAGGTTCGTGACGGCATTGACGAGGTGTGTTAGATGGTGAACCTTTGCTGATAGAGAGTCTAGTGGGCTGGAGCTGGAGATTGGCAGGGTCATTGCTGGGAGTGAGTTCATGCTTAATGTCGGCGATGTAGATATTGACAAGTAGAGAGCGATGGGGAGAGATTGTAGAGCTTAATTCTAGGCTGATACATATAAGGGCTGGTAGTGTGGATTTCATTAACTCTTGCGTGACTGCGCTGCCGCTTGTTTGCTCAGGTCGATGGTCCTGAGGCCTTCGATAAGATCATCGTTTGAGTTGAGCGAAACGCTTGGTAAGCTCATCGACATCAGGGATCTTTCCTCCAGGCCCTTCTGACTTCCCAGCGCCGGCTTTCTTGCTGGCATCTTGCATTTTCTTTGGAGGCTTCAGCTCCGGTGCGCCGCTGATCTTGGGTCGCACATTATCTGTGCTGGGCGAAGGAGGCATGACAGATACAGGGCTTTTAGGTCCCATATCTCTGGGCGGTGTTGCTTTGCTCAGGCCTTCAGCAGCGAGTGGTGCCTCCAACGGTCTCTCCTTCGATCCGCCTTCGCCATCGTCTTCGTCATCGTCATTCTCCTCCGCTGCCTCAGCCTCCGCCTGCCTCTTAGCGAACGTTCCAGGCGGCCAGTCAATGCCATACGCATCCGCGATAGCAGACAGATAAGCCTCCACGAGATCTTTAGGAGGAGGCTCCACTTTCGTGCGATCCAACACTCTTTGCGAAACCTTGTTGTCCGTATTCTCCACAGCCTCCAGCGTGAACTCCTTGCCGTACTTCTCCGCCAGTAACTGCCTCACGATTCCCAGCTCCTTTACACCTTCCACCCTTGGCGCAGCGTACATGATACTCTTGACAGCCTCCTCAAGCCCGGGATCGCACTCCTTCGCTTCCAGCAGACCGGCCCTCGCGCTCAGCAGCTCGCAGTACAATTCCAGGATCTCAAGCAACTCAGTGTTCATGTCGGAGCGAATGATGTTCTCAACGCGGATGCGCGCCGACTCCTCTTTGCCTTGCTCGAGCAGCTGGGCCATGGATCGTCTTTGTTGCTTGGCCAGCGCCGTGTCTTTCTGTTGCACCATGCGTAGTCGCGATATGCTGAGCTTCAACTGGACTTTGATCTTGTTGACCAGGGTTGATGAGGGCGCCATGGTGGTGGAGTTGCTTGTGGCCGTCGAGAGATACAAAAGAGACGCTTTCGAAGGGGTGTCAGGTATAATCTGTGATTGCAATGCTCTCGTCTCGTTCAATCTATGTGCATGTACATGTAGGCAGCTGGCCAGTCCTGGCCTTGAAGGTATGACGGAAGCCACTTCTGGGTGGTGCGGGGCATTCGAGATTGTGGAGATACAAGTGGCCCATACATTTTGCAGATGGTTAAGGTATGCAGAGCAACACGAATCGCCTGAACTTTGACATAAAAAGTTGATATTTATCCTGCTTGGCCAATGGAGCGAGAAAAAGGTTCCAACATTAGAAGGTAAAGGATGACTCCATCAGAAAGGATGGAGCCCAAAAACTTCCACCACCCTTTTCAGCCGTACGACATCCAACAGCAATTCATGCGAGCCGTTTATAACTGCATCGAGGAAGGCAAAGTCGGTATCTTCGAAAGCCCAACAGGGACAGGAAAATCACTGAGCCTGATATGCAGCTCGCTCACATGGCTCCGCGAGCACAAGCGGCGGAAATTCGACGAAGCCATGCAGAGCATTGAGGTTGACGACGATGAACCGGATTGGATGGCCGAGTACGCTCGGGAATCTAAACGAAAAGAGATTCTGCAAATGCGTGCCGAGTTCGAGGAGCGATTGGCCAAAGTTCGCGAGAAGGAACGCAAGCTTAGAGAGAGGCAGCCGAATGGCGAACCTTTTCGCAAAAAGCGCAAGCAGCCTAGAGGGGACGATGAACGAAATGAGGAAGCTGAAGATCAGTTCGCGCTCGATGAGTATCACAGTGATGACGAACGTGCCGACGGCAAATCTCAATATTCAGCTGAGACCACGAAACTGCTGGAGAAGCTGGGCATGATTGCACCCAGGCAAGACGACAGACATGACGAGGAAGCCGAAGAGGAGCTGAAGATATTCTTTTGCTCACGAACGCATTCACAGTTATCTCAGTTTGTTGGCGAACTTCAACGCGTCCACTTGCCTGCCGGACTACCTCCCGAGGAACACGACAACCTTGCAGATGAAACGACAGAAATCACCGAAGAAGTCAAGCAAATCACTCTCGGGTCACGCAAGAACTTATGTATCAATCCTAAAGTCAATAAGCTTGCCAGCCAGACCGCCATAAACGAGCGCTGCGTGGAGCTGCAGCAGTCGAAAACATCATCGGACAAGAAGTGCCAATACCTGCCCACGAAGGACGATGAAAGTCTCGTGCTCAATTTCAAGGACCACGCACTTGCTTCCGTCCGCGACATCGAAGACCTCGCCGACGTTGGAAGAGAGCTGGGCATATGCCCCTACTACGCTTCCCGACCTGCAGTAACACCAGCCGAAATGGTCACGTTGCCGTACCCTCTTTTACTCCAAAAGGCTGCGCGAGAAGCCCTCGGAATCTCCTTAAAGGGCCACGTCGTCATCATCGACGAAGCGCACAATCTCATGGACGCAGTCGAGGGCATATGCTCTGCTCAAGTGAGCTTGGCACAACTCCGGTTGGCGCGGGAATCGCTCATGACATACCTGCAAAAGTTTCGCAATCGGCTCAAAGGCAGTAATCGAATGTATGTCACGCAGGTTGTGCGAGTTATCGATTCTCTCATACAATGTGCGACGGTATTCGAGGAGCACAAGAGCTCAGGTAACACCGTACCAGCGAGTACGTTGCTGGCTGGCAAGGGCGTTGATCAGATCAACTTGACGAAGCTTGTGAGGTATATTACAGAGAGCAAGTTGGCACGCAAGGTCGAAGGCTACATATCGCACATCAAGGCAGCAGAAAGTAAAGGCAGCCAGGGCCAGGCGTCCTTGCAACCACCTGAAAACCCAACCTTGACCCAGATACAGAACTTCTTGACGACGCTCATGAATCCCTCGCAGGAAGGTCGATTCTTCTGGTCAAAAGAACGTGGTTCGGTCGTCTTGCGGTACATGCTTTTAGACCCGTCTGAGCACTTCCGCGATATCGTGGAGAGCGCAAGAGCCGTGATCCTGGCTGGAGGCACAATGTCGCCGATGGAGGATTACATGCAACAGCTGTTCCCTTACCTACCTTCGGTATCAACGTTATCTTGTGGACACATCATACCTACAAGCAGCTTGCTAGTTCGCACTGTTTCAGCTGACGCCGCTGGGCCATTGGAGTTCAACTACAAGACGAGAAGTAGCACAGACGTCATGCAACGACTAGGGAATGCTCTGCTGGCAGTGCTACCGCACATCCGAGGCGGAACAGTCGTCTTCTTCTCAAGCTACGCTTACCTCGAGCAAGTGCGCAAGCAATGGGAACAAACCAACGTCGGAGCTCGCATGAATGCAGAAAAAGCGGTCTTCTTTGACAGCCGGGCTGGGTCCGTCGAAGACATTTTCAGAGCATACAGCGACGCCATCTCGACCGATCCTCGTGGCGCGCTTCTCTTCTCCGTGATTGGAGGAAAGCTCAGCGAAGGGATCAATTTCTCCAACGATCTGGGCCGCTGCGTGATGGTCGTAGGCTTGCCTTTTCCCAACCTCGAAACCCCTGAATGGAAAGCCAAAATGCAGCATTTGGAAAGCCGCGCTGTTGCCAGAGGCGAGCCGAGTGGGAGGGCGAGTAGAGAGCATGCGGAGAATGTTTGCATGAGAGCGGTCAATCAGGCCATTGGGAGAGCGATCAGACATAAGGGCGATTGGGCGAGCATTCTGCTTTTTGATGCGAGGTATGCTCAGCAGAGGGTGCAGACGAAGCTGCCGGGTTGGATCAAGGGCAGTCTACCGGGCGGTGGGGAGAATGGGAGCAGTCAGATCGCAAGCGTTGCTGAAGATGTGAAATGCTTCTTCGATATTAGGAAGAAGTGAAGGGGGTATCCTAGAGATGTATATTTCCAATGCACGTGACATGGCATCAGGTCTAACCGTATTTGCTTTCTGGCCGTGAGCGCGGGATTGACATGTGAATGTTGCTTGGTGCTGTTGCTTCCACAACCGTTGAAGTCACACTGTAACTGAAGAGCTTCTGTCTTGCACGACGATTGACATTTTTCTATCCGATAAAAAATCTTGTAGACATTGAAAACTTCCCCATTGATGGTTATCAGATTATTTATGAAGTGTTGTTGTTATGTTTTAACTCCCACCGTCTAAGACAACACGTAGCGTCATTGCTCGCGTCACGGCTGCGACTTTCTGGCTGGTTCAGGACAACATCTCAGGGTCTTGTCCCTTTCACATGCATACCATTGGCCTCTGATAAGAACCATGGCAAGGCACAATTCAAGGCCTGCTGGCAAAGCGGCCATTTTACTAAGCCTGGCGCTTGGTATTAACGCCGTACCATCTGTCGATGTTGCGCTCAAGACCTCCTTTGGAGCGCCGCCATACCTCGTAGAGCTTCTGTAAGCGTGACCATACCAAAGTCGTTTAGGACATAGCTGATGGGCTCTCCGCCAGAGAAACTGCCGCCGATGAGAACGCAACAGCCTATTTCCCCTTGCTCGACCGCATAGCAGACGGCTACTTCGACACAGCGCAGACGGACCGGGACTTATACACCAGCTTCAGGAAGCTTTTGCAAGATGACGGACACCTCTCCAAACGAGAAGACTTATCGTCTTTCGATCTCGCGCTGTCTATGCACTCTACTGCGCCTAGATTAGAAGCCCATTTTCAATACTACAACACTGCCGTTCAGCCAACTTTTTTGCAAGAGGAACGAGGCTGCGAGACTTGGGTACATGTACCATGGAGTGGACAGAGATACTGCTCGCCAGAATTGAGCGAGTCGAGTGCACAAACGCTGGGCAAAGAGGGAGACGAGGTGTCCAATTTGCCCTTCGATCGCATCTTGGGATGTACGACTTGCGGTAAGCAGTCAGTGCTGTATGCCGACATCACCTCACCATCTTTCCGCGATTTCCACAAGACCATCAGCAAGACTGCGAAGGATGACAGATCTTCATACCGCGTACGATATAAGCCCAATAAGGAGGCGGGCAAACAACCTCTGCCGGTCAGCGGTTACGGTGTGGAAATGGCGTTGAAGCGGACTGATTACATTGTCATCGACGACCGCAAGAAGGACGAAGCTGCAGACGAGGGCACCGTCAAGCCGGAGGATGCTACATTGAACGAAGAGGAAGTGTCAGACCTCCGACCTCTCGCTGCCAGGGAACTCCGACGTCTTGGTATCAAGGCTGCAAGCTTCGTGCTTGCCCACGATGCTCCTTTCGATACCTTGATGAAACTCTCACGCGATTTCCCCAAGCATTCGAGTGCGATTGCGGCGACAGATGTGTCTGAAGAATTCCTGCAAGAACACCATGAAAACAGAGACGCTCTCCTCTCGCCAGGCTTCAACGTCCTATGGATCAACGGTGTTCAAATCATGGGCAGAGACGTCGATGCATACACCTTACTGGAGCATCTCCGCCGCGAGCGCAAGACCATCAACAGTGTCCGCGAACTCGGCTTAAGCGGCCCTCAGGCTATCGAGCTGCTCTCACACGAGGCCATCACTGCGTCTCAGGCCAACCAGGAACCGCAGCGTTACGACTGGCGAGACGAGCACGAGGGTGGCAATGTTATCATGTGGCTCAACGATATCGAAAAGGACAAGCGTTACGAGAAATGGCCGACTTCCAATTCTGCCTTCCTCCAACGCACCTACCCTGGTCAGCTTCCCAATGTCCGTCGAGACTTGCATAATCTGGTCATCCCGGTTGACTTCTCGGATCACGCCGATGTTCGCATGATCACCGAGGGACTTCAGAGCTACGTCAAACGCCTGATTCCGATCCGGTTTGGCTTGGTCCCTACTGGCACTTCTGAGGCCGCTCAGAAGCAGGCTCGCGTAGTGTATCATCTCCTGGACACGTACGGTATTGCTGCTATGTTGAACTACTTGGAAACGTCTCTCGAAGGTGCTGGCCGTAAGCTCAGCGAGCCCGAAGAGAAATACTTCGTCGCTGCGATCGAAGGTCGCAAGCTTAGGCGCGACCGCACACAGCTTGCTCTGCCGGAAATTGAAGAAGACCGGCAACTGGGCATACGTCTCAGAGCTGCACGTGATTACATCGCTCGTCTCGGCGCGCAAGATGCCTCGCCACCGGTCTTCATCAACGGTATTGCCATTCCAAAGTCGGACGAGTGGTTGCCGCTCATGAGCCAGCGCGTGGGCATTGACGTGAGAACCGTACAGAATGCCATTTTCGAGCAAATGGTGGCCGAGGATGAATGGTTGCCTCTGCAGTTCCTCGAGAAATCAAGTCTGAGGCGGAACCCGGCAGTCATTCCTGAAGATGACAAGGACGTCCGACACATCAATGTCGGAGACTTCCCTCTTCACAAATTGCTCAGCTCGCCGGCCAAGGCAGACACTATCGAGGATGAGCTTGTGCACATTACTGTCGTTGCAGACTTCAACACTGTTGGTGGTCTGCAGCTGCTTATGGAAGCTCTGTTGTTCCAGAAAGAGCATACCGCTGGAGGCATCGAGGTAGCTTTCCTTCACAACCCACTTTCTGCGACTGATGCATCTTTGACTGCCCTCGCAAAGGGATCTGCATCGGACATCGTGCAACACGCGCAAGAAATTTACCAAACTATAATCGCGAAGTTCTCCGATGATGGAACTCAGCCGGACTTCAATCAGAGACAGACCATTTACTCTACGCTTCACGAGGTCTTATTGGATGAAGTTAAGTCGCAGCCCCAAGAGGACAAGGAATCATCATTTTGGGCACCTTTCAGTGACATCGCCCATGCAGCTGGCCTTACCGCAGGTCAGAAGGGCCTGGTCTTGAATGGTCGGGTCGTGGGTCCTGTGGATGAATCCGCGAACATCAGCTTCGACGACCTTGAAGCACTCTTGGCGTACGAGCGAAAGCAAAGGCTGGCGCCTGCGGCTCATGCCATCAAGTCCATGGGTCTTCAGAACAAAGCATCTACGCCTCTTTCCTTTGCCAGAATTTCTAATTTGATCGCGCTATCCATGGTTTCAGACATTCCCGAAGGGATCTTTGAGGCAGCCCCTACGATCCGAACCGGCATGTTCGACAAGTGGAATTCCTCACATACCGCGATCAAGGTCGGCGACCACGACACTGCCACCATCCAAATTGTTGCTTCTGTCGACCCAACTTCTGAGCTTGCGCAGAGATGGATCCCCATCATAAAGACTCTGTCCGAACTCGATGGCGTGTATACTTGCTTGTATCTCAACCCCAAAGAACGTCTGGATGAACTGCCCATTAAGAGATTCTACCGCTATGTGCTCGACTCGAAGCCAACCTTTAACGAGAACGGCTCGCTGCAAGGTCGGAGCGCGCATTTCGCTGGCCTTCCCGCAGAAGCACTTCTCAACATGGGAATGGACCTGCCTCCTTCATGGCTAGTCGCTCCCGAAGAGAGTGTATACGACTTGGACAACATCAAACTAAGCGCTGTCAAAGGCGAGACGAGCATCGAGGCTACGTACGAGCTGGAGCACATTCTTATTGAAGGCCATTCGAGAGACATCACCTTCGGACCGCCACCCAGAGGCGCTCAACTCGTGCTCGGTACTAAGCTGGATCCTCACTTCGCTGATACCATTGTTATGGCCAACCTGGGCTATTTCCAATTCAAAGCCAACCCGGGTATCTACAGCTTGGCTCTGCAGAAGGGCCGTAGCGAGGATATCTTCAACATCGACAACGTTGGCACGAACGGTTACAAACCTCTTGTGAGTGATCAGAGCTCAGAGATTGCGCTCATGTCTTTCAGAGGCGCCACGCTCTTCCCTACGCTCTCGCGCAAGCCAGGAATGGAGGATGAAGACGTTCTGGATGCTCCCAAGACTGCGGTCGAGAGTCTCGTCGACCAGGCAGACAAGCTACTGTCACAAGCCGGCGTGGCAGGCGCGCAAGCGAGCAAATACCTATCGAAGGCCACCAAATTCGGCTCAAGCCTCATCCCCGGAAGCAGCAAGTCCGCAGACGGCCACGCCGAAATCAACATCTTCTCCGTCGCCTCTGGACACCTTTACGAGCGCATGCTGAACATCATGATGGTCTCCGTGATGAAAAACACCAAACACACGGTCAAATTCTGGTTCGTGGAGCAATTCCTCTCGCCCTCATTCAAAACCTTTCTCCCCCACCTAGCCACCGAATACGGCTTCAAGTACGAAATGGTGACCTACAAGTGGCCGCACTGGCTGCGCGGGCAGAAAGAGAAGCAGCGCGAAATCTGGGGCTACAAGATCCTCTTCCTCGACGTCCTTTTCCCCCTCGACCTCGACAAGGTTATCTTCGTCGACGCCGACCAGATCGTGCGCACCGACATGCACTCCCTGGTCCAGCACGACCTGCACGGCGCGCCCTACGGTT
>MSJI02000011.1:29334-73228 GCA_001931905.2 Cladosporium sp. IMV 00045
CGCTGTTTTGAGTGCAGCGATCACGAGGGTCACCAGGTGTACATCTCGGTATCCCCAGGAAACAGCGGATGTTGCGACTGTGGAGACAAAGAGGCTTGGAAGAGGGAGGTGACATGTTCGATTCACACGGACACTGGTGAAGAGGAGATCAAGCCGAGCGGGAAGGATAAGGCTCCAGAGACTTCACACAGTTCGCAAGTGCCTTCTGAGATCTCGGACGCCGTGCGAACAACTGTCGCAAGCGCCGTGGATTATCTTTGCGATGTGTTCTCTTGCTCGCCTGAGCAATTACGTTTGCCTAAAACTCAAGATTCCATTACGCGCGACGAGAACTTGTCGAGACTGTCCTCACCGACATATGGTTCAGACGGAGATGAAGACCTGCCTATTGAATATGCGGTGATGCTTTGGAACGATGAGAAGCACACTGTGAACGACGTACAGAACCAGGTGGCAATGGCGTGCAAACGAACCAAGACCTACGGACTTCAGAAGGCGTACGAGGTCAACGACAATGGCCGAGCCATCGTCCACTACACAACCGATGTTGCGGAGACGGTCAAAATGGCGTCGATTCTGGAGAGGATCAAAATAACAGTCACTGTTCGCTCTTCCAGAGACACATTCAGGGAGCAGATGTGCGAGACCATCATCGACTGGATGTCGGATATTGGTGGCTGCGCAGTTGGAGATGACCCTTATCTCTTGCGGAATGTGGTGTGTGAGGAGCTGTTGAAGCCTTGGAGGCTTGGTAGTTCGGGTAGCAACAAGGAGATCGGCCTTGAGGGTATCGACGACCATGAGTTTGAGGACACGGAGAAAATGCGTCGGAGATACGCCACCCTATTTCGCCCGACTATGGCTGCAAACATTGTTCGTGTACAGATGAACACGAACCAGGATGATGATGACGATGATGACGACGATGATGACGAGTTTGATGAAGAAGAAGAAATCGTTCTGAACGAGGAGGAGGCGGAAGAGATGGAGATGGAGATCGATGGTGCTGGCCAGACTGGCGGACTCGACGGCGATATCGATATGGACTTCACCGAGGAGGGCATCGATGACACAGAAGCGATGGAGGCTGCTCTTGCCGGATACCCTCCACCACCACCTCCCCCGCCACCTGGACACAGGAACCGTGTGATGACCCCAGCAGAGAGTGACGATGGCGCAGAAGAACAGACTCGGCCCGTAATAGACGCACCTCACAAGCAAATTCCTCAGACGCCGGTCGAGAAAGTCACACCGAAGGGGCCGCTCAGACCTAGTAAACACTGGCTCGAGAAACCTGAGGGGTATCGGGCACCTCGTCCCTCTGAGCCTGCGGAGGACCTCTGGCAGCGTGTGCGACTCGACTGGCTTGTTCTTTACGATCTTCGGCTATGGAAGACCCTAAGGATCAAGCTGCGCCATCTGTACATCACGAATGTGGCGACAATCCCGCACTTCAAGCGCATTCTCGGCCTGCGATTTGCCGGCCTCTACACACCATTGGCAGAGCTATATCTTGTGGCGGACCGCGAACCAGATCACAGCATTATTAACCTTAGTGTGCAGATGCTGACTACGCCTTCAATCACTGAAGAGGTTGTTGAGCGCGGCAACTTCTTGACCAATCTCATGGCTATCTTGTATACCTTCCTTACGACACGACAAGTCGGTTATCCAGAAGATGCTCAGCCAAAGGCAACGCTTGCGTTTGATGCAGGATCCGTGACCAATCGCCGCATGTTCCACTTCTTCGTCGACATGCGCTGGCTTTTCCAGTCGGAGTTCATCCACCACAAGATGCGCACCGAGCCACGCTACCTTCTACAGTTCTTGGACTTGGTCAAGCTACACCAGGGCATTTGCCCCAACGTACGTGCAGTTGGCGATCATGTGGAGTATGAGTCCGACGCCTGGATCAGTGCTAGTCTCATCATTAAGGAGATTGATCGGTTGAGCAAGGCAGTTGCATCTTCATTCGAATCCTCCTCGCCAGAGCTCGATGCTCATCTCCAGCGTGCGATCCGAACAACTGCTCAGGTCACCATGATCAACGCTTTCGGCTACGAGCGGAAGCGTTTCCACGCGCATGAGATCAAGGATGACATGGCATGGCATTCTGTTGGTCCTTTTGAGCCGGACGGCAAGACATACAGTGTGCCCAAGTTCGTCGTGTTGGCCGAACCCATGAGCTTCCATCATCCACTCCACTACCTGCTTTCTTGGATGCTTGAGAATGGCAAGAGCATGAACCGCGAGGAGATGCGTGCCTTACTCCATTTCACTCCGGAGGACCTCAAGGATCCATACAATGTCACCCGCACCGCTCCGGCACCGCAGACTCTCACGTCGGACGAGCTCCTCAGTGGCGTCTTCGACCACCCTCTACGCCTGTGCGCATGGCTCTCGCAGATGAAGGCCAACATGTGGGTGCGCAACGGCATTACATTGAGACATCAAGCGCATACATACCGCAGCGTATCGCACAGAGACATTAGCTACCAGCGCGACATCTTCATGCTGCAAGCTGGTCTCGTACTGTGCGGTGCAGACGATGAGAAGCCAGGCGAGAGATTCCTCGCTCAGATGATCGACCGCTTCCAAATGACGCCGTGGATGAAGGGAGAGTTTGCTCCAGCAGAAGGGTACGAGGAATCGCAGCAGATTGACGTACTAGAGGATTTCTATCATCTTCTTGTGGTCACACTTAGCGAGCGTGGAAACCTTGCTGTACCGGCTAAGGGCGAGGATCAGTTTGACAAGATTCTTCAGCACGACATTGCGCACGCGCTCTGCTTTAAGCCACTGTCCTTCTCCGATCTCAACACGCGCGTGACGGAGAAGATCGCCGACTCGGACTCATTCCAGCGTGTGCTCGAGGATATGACTGTGTTCCGCGCTCCTGAAGGCATGTCGGACACTGGAACATTCGAGCTCAAGCCCGAGTTTATTGAGATCGTCGATCCTTACTATGCGCACTACTCCCGCAACCACAGAGAAGAGGCGGAGAACGTCCACAAGAAGCACATGGCTCGCAAGACGGGCAAGAAGCCTGAAGATGTCGTGTTCGAGCCGTACTTGCAAAGCTTAGAGGGCAGCCTCTTCAGCGACCTTGCTGCGGTGACCAGGACCAGACTCTTCGTGTCTATCATTGCTGCTGCGCTGCAATATGCTCTTTCTGCAAAGGAAGTGGCAACGAAGATTCAGGCTACCCGCGTCGAGACCTTTTTGCACATGGTCCTCCACCTGTCGCTTATTGCTGTCATGGAGGACAGAAGCGAAGGAGAAGAGGGATTCGTTGATCTCGCCGCATCTGTGACCCACAAGATCCATCCCGGTACTCCATGGACCATCGTCTCTATGTTGATTGCGCTCTCAGAGATGCCAGAATATCTGTCGTGCCAGCCCGCGGTCAAGCACCTGCTGCAAAGGATGCAACAGAAACAACCCGATAAGCTCTCCACAGCCATGGGCCCACTCGCCACCCAGCTCGACCGTTCTGACACCGACTCTCCAGCTTCGCTTTCGGCTGAGGATAAGGAGAAGAAGAAGCAAGAAGCCAAAGCTCGCCAAGCACGTGTGATGGCACAGATGAAGCAGCAACAAAACAGCTTCCTCATGAACAAGGGTCTCTCCGGCTACGAAGACGAAGAGTTTGATGATCTCGAGAATGAGATGTCGTTCAACCAAGAGCCGGAGAGTCTCATCGAGCAGAGGAAAGAGTGGAATTTCCCCACGGGCACTTGCATTCTGTGTCAAGAGGCTTGTGATGATCGCAAGCTATATGGCACGTTTGCTTTCATGGGTGAGAGCAATATTCTTCGATCAACGCCAGTAGATGATCCAGACTTTGTGGAGGAAGTGATGGAAGTCCCTGAGAGTCTGGACCAGTCTGCAGATGAGATTCGTCCATTCGGCGTTGCTGGCAAGAACAAGCACACCGTGCAGAAGACTACTGGAGATGGAAAGATTGCTAAGATCGAGCGCCAGGGGCTATCCAAAGGCTTCCCTCATGCCCAGCACAGCACGCGTGGCCCAGTCTCTTCAAGCTGCGGCCACATTATGCATTACGGCTGTTTCGAGCTTTATTTAACTGCAACCCAACGTCGACACCAGACACAGATCGCTCGCAGCCAGCCCGAAACCATTGCTCTCAAAGAGTTTATCTGTCCACTCTGCAAGGCTTTAGGCAACGCTTTCCTTCCAATCATCTGGAAGGCTAAGCAGTGTGCGCATGAGCATGAGCTTCATGCCGCTAAGTCCTTCGAAGACTGGCTCGCGGAGAGTGCCACGACTTACGCTCCGGATCTCTCTTGGCTGCAAAACCCCAACTCACTGCCGTACCTTCAGCAGCAGGGCCAGGAGATTTACACGAACCGCTCTTTGGAATATGTTGACAGTAATTTCGGACCTGTCCTTGCGGCTGCCCTGCGGGAATCTCGCAACAGCGATCAGTCTGCGTCCGAAGACAGCCCGCGCTATTCGCTCAGAAGAGGCCTCAGCCTGTCTTCGTGGTTCCGCACTGAGCGACCCGATCCTAATCAAGAAAGCGCCACACCGACGCCCGGCATGACCCACTCCAGCGGTGAGACTGTGTCGCCAGCCGCCGAGCTTGTCAAAGCCTACAACCGCATCGATGACACGATCAGGATCAACAAACTTGGTTTGTCTGCAGATATGGATGACACGAAGATCAACCCGGTGTCACCGCTCTCGAGAGCTCTTGGCTTCACCATCAGCGCTTTGGAGATCCAGATGCGTGGCACTACATCGAACCCGATGAGTGCTTCGTTGCTGGGCGATCTCTCTGAACAGACTCTGACACACCTTCGCATCATCTCGGAGACCATCGAGTCATACCTCTCAGTCAACGTTTTGCGCAGTCCGCATGCCAACAGTGTTGCTCGCGAGACGGCACTCAAGAGAGATATCATGTCTGCTCAGCTGTTCGGTGTTGAATCGGATTACACCATGATTGATCTCCGCGATATGACGCGCAAGCTTTTGGTTGAAGATGATATTTTCCTCTTCTTCGCGGATTGGTTGTCATTCTTTGCGCCGAGCGTGTCGGAAGCTCCTAACGTCTTGCAGCTATGCCTGTGGGCGGAGATTGTGAAGATTGTCCACGTATACAAGAACCTGGTGAAGGATGAGGCAGTCGGTGTTCCGAACCGCATTTCGCCTGGTCAGGATGCCGCTACTGCCGACTTCGCTTCAACTGTCAATCAATTGGCGTCAGAGGACAAACACGACCCGCAATCGCAGAAATCATTCACTGAACCCCAGCTCAAGACTCTGCGTTTGCTTATCGACAAATACGCTCAGACTTTCCTCCGGAAATGTATCGTGTTGATGCATGTGCGTTACGGTCTGGATTTCGAATGTCCATTTGACATCGACTCTGAGGCACCAGAGCTCTCGCGTCTGACCAAGCTGCTTCACATTCCCACCCTGGACGATTTCTTCAGCATGTTTGCTTCTAGCACACCTGCCGGCACTCAGTTGCAAACACTCTCACACCGCTGGATCAGCCAAGTGAACACAGCGACCGAGCAGCGTTCAAATTTCCCCGTCTCCATCAAACTCCCGCACCCCACGATCTACGAACTGATCGGCCTGCCTAAAAACTATGACACTCTAACGGAAGAAGCCATCAGGCGCAAGTGTCCCACGACAGGCAAAGAAATCACCGACCCGGCGGTCTGCCTCTTCTGCGCCGCCATCTTCTGCTCCCAAGCGACCTGCTGCATGAAAGGGCCCGAGCACAACCAGCGCGGCGGGTGCTGGCAGCACATGCAGAAGTGCGGCGGGCGCGTCGGCATCTTCATCAACATCCGCAAGTGCATGGTGCTCTTCCTGCACGAGCCCATGAGCGGCAGCTTCGCGCACGCGCCTTACCTCGACCGTCACGGCGAGCCGGATCCGACGTTGCGTCGCCACCATCAGTTGTTTTTGAACCAGAAGAGGTACGATAAGTTGATGAGGGAGGTTTGGCTGGGTCATGGGATTCAGACTTTCATTAGCAGGAAGTTGGAAGCGGATATTAACCCAGGTGGCTGGGAGACGCTTTGACTGGCGGCTATGCGGACTTGGGATTAGAGAGTGGAGGATTGAATGAATGAGCGAGTGGTCTTGCTGATTTTGGAGAGACTAGATATTATTATTCGCGATGGGGGGAAAGTTGGAGATTTTAGTGAGGGACTTTTATTCTTAGATGTCCGCGATTAGCATTGGGACGGAGTTGCGTTCCGCCGTCACGTTCCCTTTTCCGTGTTGCTTTGCATTTCTGATGACCGGGACGATGATACCTGATAGATTAACGCAGAACACCGCATATTCTTAAACAATGACAGGTCTCCAATACCCACTTCTCATCGTTTTGGAGTTGCTGCAAGTTCACAACAAGACATAGATGTATCAATATATGTAGGTGACTATTTGTACACAAAACCAAGTCTATCTTGCCCTTTCCCTCAAAGAGCCACTCCCGCATCTTACAACTGCTCTGCTGGCGGTCTTGTTGGAACGCCGGAGCTAATAGAGCGACAAATATAGCAGTGACAAGTAAAATACAGCCACCCTTCCCCTATAGCCGGAAGCTTTGTTTGAAACATTTCCCTTCCATTCCTCGAGACTGACCGAAACCACGACCTAACAGAAAGACCAATTCGCCGGAGCCGAACGGTAGAATCTGACATGCTTCTCCTTATTTGTTCCACTTCGGATAGACGTCTTTACTTCTTGCGCTGCAAGACCTTGGTGCACATCTCGAGCAGGCCGTTCTTGGCCTCGCTCTCGGGGAAGTCGGCGATCGCTTGGGCGGCGCGGTCGACGTATTCCTGAGCCATGGCGCGAGTCTGCTCGATGCCGTCGCTTTCGACGACGAGAGTACGAGCCTGTGAGGAGAAAAAGTCAGCATTTCAAGCTAGAATGGAGTGAGAACCATCTGGAATTCGAACATACCTTCTGCACATCGCCGGGCTCAGCAAACTTGCGGCCAACGAGCGTGCCGAGCTCCTTGTTGTTCTTCCACGCGAACAGCAGCGGCGCAGTCGCCAGGCCCAGCTCAAGATCCGCTCCCGCGGGCTTTCCCAGGTCGGTTGCACTGACGGTGTAGTCGAGCATGTCGTCGACCAGCTGGAAGGCGAGACCCAAGTTCTTGCCGTATTGGTACGCGGCCTCTACCACCTGCTCCGAGTGGCCGCCTAGAATCGCCGCGGCGCGGCAGGACTTGCTGATCAGAGATGCGCTCTTGAGGTAGGTTTTTTGCATGTAGTAGTCGATCGTGTCGGAGCTGAAGGTCGGGTTCTTCTCGTCGAGGGCGGTGTTTTTCAATTGCATGAATTCTCCCTCGATCAGGTTGGCGATGACTGTCGCGAGCAGCTCGGTCACTTCGGGATCTCTTAATCTGGCGAGGTGGACGGATGCGCGGCCGAGGAGGAAGTCGCCGGCGAGAACGGCCATTTTGTTGCCGAATGCGATGTTTGCGCTGTCGTTTCCACGGCGCGAGACGGAGTTGTCGATCACATCGTCGTGAAGCAGCGATGCGGTGTGAATGAGCTCTGTGATTTCCGCCAGGCGCCTTTGAGCCGGCAGCACACCCTCCTCAGAGCTGCTCTCCACAGCGAATGCATCGTGCCCGCTCAGAGGCAGGTCGGGGTTGGTGTCCGCGAGCACTCCAGGCGATGAGAGGGGCTGGTCGATCGCCCTCGACGCTTTTGAAGGCTCCGCGCTGGGTATGAGCGCTGTTGCTTGCGACATGAGCAGGACCAGCATGGGCCTGACGTACTTCCCTTCGCTCTGAGTGTAGTACTTGGAGACCGTATCCAACATCGGATGTCCGCTGCCCAGCAACTGCCGTATGTTTCCAGTCATAAACTTCATCTCTTTCGCCACGCCTTTCAAGGGATCAATGCCCATGGGACCGGGAGGGGGAGCCATGGAGCCATTGGAGAACATGTTCTTTGCGGCCGAGACGGCGGCCGCGACGCCGGACTGCTGCTGCGGCTTCGAGGCATTGTACTGTCGGAGAGCGGAGCTATGAAGGAGGCGCGAGGGTAAAGGTCGCAGGCATGCCGGGCATTTGCTGCTTCGTGAGAGGGCGGTGCGTGTTGAGGACAAGATGGGGTTTCTCGCGGCGAGCGCTGTTCGCGCTGAAGGTCCCGACATGTAGGAGTGATGGATGCGATTGATCGCTTATGAGGAGGTGTTTGGATCGCCGGGTAGGATAGTGCGAGTCGGGGTGTAGCTAAGGAAAAGAAGAAAGATGATATAATACAGATGTGGTGCTCGGAGTCGGTTGCGCAGCTCAACGACTGCTAGTAATGAATGAGAGTTGGATATTCTCGAAGTCCATCATCGCCGGGGATTTTTGCGGGACGCCGAGCTGACATCGCCGCTAAGATCTCGCCTTTGCCGGCTCACGCCGTTTACCAGCTCGCTCGCTGGCATCTAGACCATCACCATATCCGACCAATCTCATTCCCTGTCAATCGATCTCAATGGTTTTGTTGACGGCCACGCATGCCGCAAAGGCTGCGATCGATTTATATTTGTCGCAAATCCCTCATCAATCTGACGACGACCTGAAGCAGAGACTCGAACGGCTGCAGGAGCTCGATGTTGGTGGTCCGATTGAGCATGCCGATTTGATTTATATTTCAAGTCATCTGAGAAAGTCGCACAAGAGTCAAAATGGCAGTGACGAGCCACTTCCGAAGTCCTGTCGACTAGAAACAATATTGAAAGGTGCCGCCATCTACCAACCACCGCCACCACCGAAACCCGAGCCTGTAGGTACATCATCGTCAAATAAATCTCTCATCGTACTAACAATCCCTACAGTCACCCGAATACAAGGCCCTAATGCAGCGACTTCGCAGCCAGGAAGAACAGCGACAATACGAGCGCATGCTCAACCCTCTCCCAGAAAAGGAGACTTTCAATCAACGATTTCCCAACGCAGCTGGTGGAACGACCTTCAACCCAAACACCTACCACGGTCAAACTGGTGTCGACGACGTGGATGACACAACTTACCAAGACGTCGAGAGACAGATGGCACTGATCATCAACGTCCTGGTCTCAATCATTGCGTGCGCTGTGGCGTTCTGGATCGTGGCCCGGCACTGGAGTGTTCCCCAGCGGCTTGCATTGTCTATGGGTGGAAGCTTGACTGTCGCTGCCGCTGAAGTGGTAATCTACTTCGGCTACATTAGGCGTATTCAAGATGCGAAGACTAAAGAAATCAAGCATAAGGAGAAGAGAGAAGTGGCTGAAAGTTGGGTGATAGAAAAGGCTTCTAGTTCAGGGAAGGGCGGTTCAGAGAATGATGTTCGTTATAGGAAGGGGAGGCATAGGTAGTTGGTCGCTTGATTTGTTCAATTTTATATTTATGTACCTTACATGTATTCAATATTCCATGTCACTTCGAACGCCACCGGGTTCTGGGACAACCTAGCGCAGCGCGTCAAACGCGGGGAGCGTGTTGATTGTGAAATTGAAACCGTGATCAATCACTTCCAAACAACATCAGCAACAACATGGATAGCCTGAATGAGCAAATAAGAAGCCGCCGTTGATCTGAGCTGGGCTATGAAGTACAACGAGTCTCCGAGCAAAAATCAAGAAGCTTCACAGATTTCTGAAAATGGAGCCCAAAAACTTCCACCACCCTTTCCAGCCGTACGACATCCAACAGCAATTCATGCAGGCCGTCTTTGACTGCATCGAGGAGGGCAAAGTCGGCATATTCGAAAGCCCAACAGGCACAGGAAAATCACTGAGTCTAATATGCGGCTCGCTCACATGGCTCCGCGAGCACAAGCGGCGAAGATTCGACGAAGCCATGCAGAGCATCGAGGTCGACGATGACGAACCGGATTGGATGGCCGAGTATGCTCGAGAGGCTAAGCGAAAAGAAATCTTGCAAATGCGTGCCGAGTTTGAAGACCGCTTGGCCAAAGTTCGGGAGAAGGAACGCAAGCTAAGAGAGAAGCAGTCGAATGGCGAACCTTTTCGCAAAAGACGCAAGCAGCCTGGAGGGGACGATGAACGGGATGAGGAAGCTGAAGATCAATTTGCGCTTGATGATTACCACAGCGATGACGAGCCCTCAGATGGGAAATCTCAATACTCCGCCGAGACCACAAAACTCCTGGAAAAATTGGGAATGATTGCATCCAAGCAAGACGACAGACATGACGAGGAAGCAGAAGAGGAGTTGAAGATCTTCTTCTGCTCACGGACGCATTCACAGTTATCTCAATTTGTTGGCGAGCTTCAACGCGTCCACTTGCCTGCCGGGTTACTTCCTGACAAGAACAACACTGTCGAAGATGGGACGAAAGAGATCACCGAAGAAGTCAAGCAAATCACTCTTGGGTCACGTAAAAACTTATGCATCAACTCTAAAGTCAACAAGCTTACCAGCCAAACCGCCATCAACGAACGCTGCATGGAGCTGCAGCAATCTAAAACGCCCTCGGACAAGAAGTGCCAATATCTGCCCACGAAGGACGATGAAAGCCTCGTACTTGACTTCAAAGACCACGCACTCGCTTCCATCCGCGACATTGAAGACCTCGCTGATGTTGGAAGAAAGCTGGGCATATGCCCATACTACGCTTCTCGACCTGCAGTAGCACCAGCCGAAATGGTGACGCTGCCGTACCCTCTATTACTCCAAAAGGCCGCTCGGGAAGCCTTCGGAATCTCGTTAAAGGAGCACGTCGTCATCATAGACGAAGCGCACAATCTAATGGACGCAGTCGAGGGCATATGCTCTGCTCAAGTGAGCTTGGCACAACTCCGGTTGGCGCGGGAATCGCTCCTGACATACCTTCAAAAGTTCCGCAACCGGCTCAAAGGCAGTAATCGAATGTATGTTACACAGGTTGTGCGAGTTATCGACTCTCTCATCCAATGCGCGACAGCATTCGAGGAGCACAAGAGTTCAGGTAACACCGTACCAGCGAGTACGTTGCTAGCTGGCAAGGGCGTTGACCAGATCAATTTGACGAAGCTTGTACGGTATATCACAGAAAGTAAATTGGCTCGCAAGGTTGAAGGATACATATCGCACATCAAAGCAGCAGAGAGCAAACCTGGCCAGGGCCAGGGCCAGGCCTCCTCGCAACCGCCCGAAACTCCAACTTTGACCCAAATACAGAACTTCTTGACGACGCTCATGAATCCCTCGCAGGAAGGTCGATTCTTCTGGTCAAGGGAAAACGGCTCGGTCGTCTTGCGGTACATGCTTCTAGATCCGTCCGAGCACTTCCGCGATATCGTTGAGAGCGCAAGAGCCGTGATCTTGGCTGGAGGCACAATGTCGCCAATGGAAGACTACACGCAACAGCTGTTTCCTTACCTTTCCTCGGTATCAACGTTATCCTGTGGACATATCATTCCTGCAACCAGTCTGCTGGTTCGCACCGTCTCAGCCGATGCCGTTGGTCCATTGGAATTCAACTACAAGACAAGAAGTAGCACAGACGTCATGCAACGGCTAGGGAATGCTCTGCTTGCAGTGCTACCGCATACACGGGGCGGAACAGTCGTCTTCTTCTCAAGCTACGCTTACCTCGAGCAAGTGCGCAAGCAATGGGAACAAACCAACATCGGAGCTCGCATGAACGCAGAAAAAGGGGTCTTCTTCGACAGCCGGGCTGGGTCCGTCGAAGACACTTTCAGAGCATACAGCGACGCCGTCTCAAACGATCCTCGAGGCGCACTTCTCTTCTCCGTGATTGGAGGAAAGCTCAGTGAAGGGATCAATTTCTCCGACGACCTGGGCCGCTGCGTGATGGTCGTGGGCTTGCCTTTTCCCAACCTCGAAACCCCCGAGTGGAAAGCCAAAATGCAGCATTTGGAGAGCCGCGCTGTTGCCAGAGGCGAGCCGAGTGGGAGAGCTAGCAGAGAGCATGCAGAGAATGTTTGTATGAGAGCGGTCAATCAGGCTATCGGGAGGGCGATCAGGCATAAGGCCGATTGGGCGAGCATTCTGCTTTTTGATGCGAGGTATGCTCAGCAGAGAGTGCAGACGAAGCTGCCGGGTTGGATCAAGGGCAGTCTGCCGGGCGGTGGGGAGAATGGGAGCAGTCGGGTCGCAAACGTTGCTGAAGACGTGAAGTATTTCTTCGATGATAGGAAGAAGTGAAGATGGTATCTCAGAGATGTATATTTCCATCGCACGTGACATGGCATCAGGTCTAACCGCTTTCGTTGTCTGGCCGTGAACACGGGATTGACATGTGAATGTTGCTTGGTGCTGGTGCTTTAACAACCGTTTGAAAGTCACAACCTACTGAAGAGCTACTGTCTCTCACGACAATTGACACCTTTTCGTTTCAGCAGAATCTCGTGTAGACACTGAAATGTTTCATTGATGGCCATTAGATTATTTATGAAGTGTTGTTGTAACATCTTAACTCCCACCTCCTAAGACAACACGTAGCGTCATTGCTCGCGTCACAGCTGCGACTTTCTGGCTGGTTCAGGACAACATCTCAGGGTCTCGTCCCTTTCACATGCATACCATTGGTTTGTGAACAGAACCATGGCAAGGCATATTTTTAGGCCTGTTGGTAAAGCGGCCATTTTACTAGGTCTAGCGCTTGGTATAAACGCCGTACCATCTGTCGACGTCGCGCTCAAGACCTCGTTTGGGGCGCCGCCATACCTCGTAGAACTTCTGTAAGCGTGACCATACCAAGGATATTCAGGACATAGCTGATGGGCTCTCCGCCAGAGAAACTGCCGCCGATGAGAATGCAACAGCCTATTTCCCCTTACTCGACCGCATAGCAGACGGCTACTTCGACACAGCGCAGACGGATCGGGACCTATACACCAGCTTCAGGAAGCTGTTGCAAGATGACGGACACCTCTCCCAACCAGAAGACCTATCGTCTTTCGATCTCGCGCTGTCTATGCATTCTACTGCGCCTAGATTAGAAGCCCACTTTCAATACTACAACACTGCCGTTCGGCCAACTTTTGAGCAAGAGGAGGAACGAGGCTGCGAGACATGGGTACATGTACCGTGGAGTGGGCAGAGATTCTGTTCGCCGGAGTTGAGCGAATCGAGTGCACAAACGCCGGGCAAAGAGGGAGATGAGGTGTCCAACTTGCCATTCGACCGCATCTTGGGATGTACGACTTGCGGTAAGCAGTCAGTGCTGTATGCCGACATCACCTCTCCATCTTTCCGCGATTTCCACAAGACCATCAGCAAGACCGCAAAGGATGACAGGTCCTCATACCGTGTACGATACAAGCCCAACAAGGAGGCGGGCCAACAATCCCTGCTGGTCAGTGGTTACGGTGTGGAAATGGCGTTGAAGCGGACCGATTACATTGTCATCGATGACCGCAAAAAGGACGAGGCTGCAGACGAGGGCACTGTCAAGCCGGAGGATGCTACATTGAACGAAGAGGAAGTGTCAGATCTCCGACCCCTTGCTGCCAGGGAACTTCGACGTCTTGGTGTCAAGGCTGCAAGCTTCGTGCTTGCACACGATGCTCCTTTCGATACTTTGATGAAACTCTCCCGCGATTTCCCCAAGCATTCGAGCGCAATCGCGGCGACAGATGTGTCTGAAGAATTCCTGCAGGAACACCATGAAAACAGAGACGCTCTCCTCTCGCCAGGCTTCAACGTCCTATGGATCAACGGTGTTCAAATCATGGGCAGAGACGTCGATGCATACACCTTACTGGAGCATCTCCGACGCGAGCGCAAGACCATCAACAGTGTCCGCGAACTCGGCTTGAGCGGCCCTCAGGCTATCGAGCTGCTCTCTCACGAGGCCATCACTGCGTCTCAGGCCAATCAGGAACCGCAGCGTTACGACTGGCGAGACGAGCACGAGGGTGGCAATGTCATCATGTGGCTCAATGATATCGAAAAGGACAAGCGTTACGAGAAGTGGCCTACTTCCAATTCCGCCTTCCTTCAACGCACGTACCCTGGCCAGCTTCCTAATGTGCGTCGAGACTTGCACAACCTGGTCATCCCGGTTGACTTCTCGGATCACGCCGATGTTCGCATGATTACCGAGGGACTTCAGAGCTATGTCAAACGCCTGATTCCAATCCGTTTTGGCTTGGTCCCTACTGGCACTTCTGAGGCTGCTCAGAAACAGGCTCGGGTTGTGTATCATCTCCTTGACACGTACGGTATTGCTGCTATGTTGAATTACTTGGAAACGTCCCTCGAAGGTGCTGGCCGTAAGCTCAGCGAGCCCGAAGAGAAATACTTCGTCGCTGCAATCGAAGGCCGTAAGCTTAGGCGCGACCGCACACAGCTTGCTCTGCCGGAAATCGAAGAAGACCAGCAGTTAGGCGTACGTCTTGTCGCTGCACGTGATTACATCGCTCGTCTCGGCGCGCAAGACGCCTCGCCACCGGTCTTTATCAATGGTATTGCCATTCCGAAGTCGGACGAGTGGTTGCCGCTCATGAGCCAGCGCGTGGGCATTGACGTGAGAACCGTACAGAATGCCATTTTCGAGCAAATGGTGGCCGAGGATGAATGGTTGCCTCTGCAGTTCCTCGAGAAATCGAGCCTGAGGCGGAACCCGGCAGTTATTCCTGAAGATGACAAGGACGTCCGACACATCAATGTCGGAGACTTCCCTCTTCACAAATTGCCCAGCTCGCCGGCCAAGGCAGATACTATCGAAGACGAGCTTGTCCACATTACTGTAATTGCGGATTTCAACACTGTTGGTGGCCTGCAGCTGCTCATGGAAGCTCTGTTGTTCCAGAAAGAGCATACCGCTGGAGGCATCGAGATAGCTATCCTTCACAACCCACTTTCTGCGACTGATGCATCTTCCACTGCCCTCGCAGAAGGATATGCATCAAACATCGTGCAACATGTGCAAGAAGTTTACCATACTATAATTGCCAAATTCTCCGATGATGGAACCCAGCCGGACTTCAATCAAAGACAGACCATCTACTCTACGCTTCACGAGGTCGTATTGGATGAATTCAAGTCGCAGGCCCAAGAGGACAAGAAATCATCATTTTGGGCACCTTTCAGTGACATCGCCCATGCAACTGGCTTTACCGCAGGTCAGAAGGGCCTGCTCTTGAACGGCCGGATCGTGGGTCCTGTGGATGATTCCGCGAACATCAGCTTCGACGACCTTGAAGCACTTTTGGCATATGAGCGAAAGCAAAGGTTGGCGCCTGCGGCTCATGCGATCAAGTCCATGGGTCTTCAGAACAAAGCATCTACGCCTCTTTCCTTTGCCAGGATTTCTAATTTGATCGCGCTATCCATGGTTTCAGACATTCCCGAAGGGATCTTTGAGGCAGCCCCTACAATCCGAACCGACATGTTCGACAAGTGGAACTCTACACACACCGCGATCAAAGTTGGCGACCGCGAGACTGCAACCATTCAAATCGTTGCTTCCGTCGACCCCACCTCTGAGCTTGCGCAGAGATGGATCCCCATCATCAAGACTCTGTCCGAACTCGATGGTGTGTATACTTGCTTGTATCTCAACCCAAAAGAGCGCCTGGATGAACTGCCCATTAAGCGATTCTACCGCTACGTCCTCGACTCGAAGCCGACCTTCAGCGAAAACGGCTCGCTGCAAGGTCTGAGCGCGCATTTCGCTGGCCTTCCCGCAGAAGCACTTCTCAACATGGGAATGGACCTGCCTCCTTCATGGCTGGTCGCTCCCGAAGAAAGTGTATATGACTTGGACAACATCAAACTAAGCGCTGTCAAAGGCGAGACGAGCATCGAGGCCACGTACGAGCTGGAGCACATTCTTATTGAGGGCCATTCAAGAGATATCACCTTCGGACCGCCGCCCAGAGGCGCTCAGCTCGTGCTTGGTACCAAATTGGACCCTCATTTCGCAGACACCATTGTGATGGCCAACCTGGGCTATTTCCAATTCAAAGCCAACCCGGGTATCTACAGCCTGGCTCTGCAGAAGGGCCGTAGCGAGGATATCTTCAACATCGACAACGTTGGCACGAACGGTTACAAACCTCTTGTGAGTGATCAGAGCTCAGAGATTGCGCTCATGTCTTTCAGAGGCGCCACGCTCTTCCCTACGCTCTCGCGCAAGCCAGGCATGGAGGATGAAGATGTCTTGGATGCTCCCAAGACTACTGTCGAGAGCCTCGTCGATCAGGCAGACAAGCTACTTTCACAAGCCGGCGTGGCAGGCGCGCAGGCGAGCAAGTACCTATCGAAGGCCACCAAATTCGGCTCAAGCCTCATCCCCGGAAGCAGCAAGTCCGCAGACGGGCACGCCGAGATCAACATCTTCTCCGTCGCCTCGGGCCACCTGTACGAGCGCATGCTGAACATCATGATGGTCTCGGTGATGAAAAACACCAAACACACGGTTAAATTCTGGTTCGTGGAGCAATTCCTCTCGCCCTCCTTCAAGACCTTCCTGCCCCACCTGGCGGCCGAGTACGGCTTCAAATACGAAATGGTGACCTACAAGTGGCCGCACTGGCTGCGCGGGCAGAAAGAGAAGCAGCGCGAAATCTGGGGCTACAAGATCCTCTTCCTCGACGTCCTCTTCCCCCTCGACCTCGACAAGGTCATCTTCGTCGACGCCGACCAGATCGTGCGCACAGACATGCACTCCCTGGTCCAGCACGACCTGCACGGCGCGCCCTACGGTTTCACGCCCATGTGCGACTCGCGCACGGAGATGGAGGGCTTCCGCTTCTGGAAGCAGGGCTACTGGAAGAGCTTCCTGCGCGGCAAACCCTACCACATCAGCGCGCTGTACGTGGTGGATCTGAAGCGCTTCCGCCAGCTGGCTGCGGGCGACCGCTTGCGTCAGCAGTACCATCAGCTCTCCGCCGACCCGGCCAGTCTGAGCAATCTCGACCAGGACCTGCCGAATCACATGCAGATGATGATCCCCATCCACAGCCTGCCGCAGGAGTGGCTTTGGTGCGAGACGTGGTGCTCCGACGAGGCGTTGAAAGAAGCAAAGACGATCGATCTGTGCAATAATCCGCAGACGAAGGAGCCGAAGCTTGATCGCGCTAGGAGGCAGGTGCCGGAGTGGACGGTGTATGATGATGAGATTGCCGCGGTTGCTAGGAAGGTGAAGATGGGTTCTGGCGCAGGCGGCAGGCCGGTTGCGGGCAGTGCTGGGGATGCGGGTGTGCAGGGTGAGGAGGAGGAGAGTGTGCAGGAGAGGTTGCAGAGGGAGGATGCGGAGAGGGAGAGGAAGAAGGCGCATGATGAGTTGTAGTTGTAGATGTAGTTTGTGGGAGTGTGTGATCGCACTTGAAATGAAAATGAATCGTCCAATTTTGTCTACATCACTGCAAGAAGGCGATTTATGGAGATCCTGAGTGGAATCCTGATGAGGAGGTGACATTCATGACCACAGAAAAATGCGGCAAGGAGAGATGAAGATGATTCCTGATTCACGTCGAAAGCATGTAATTCATAAAGTTCAGGCGCTCATCAATACAGACAAACTGTTTTGGAAGCCATTTCTTGAAAACTCTCGTATCTATACAAGTGTTGTTTGATTAATGTCATTACGTCCGATCGGTATTTGCCATTTTCATATTTTCAAGATCGTTTCCAATCACTCAAGTCACAACTCAAGCCACAACTAAATCCTTATAGCAAGGAAATTTTGGTGCCGTTGTTCGGCAGCGGCGCGCGGAATAGAGCCCACGGTTTCACGCGGCGGTCGGTGCCTGGGTACGTGAGAGCCGAGAAAACCAGTTGATTGACTGTGAAATAGATATATCCATCTTCAGCAACCGCGAACTGGCAAGTGAAAGTGTTAGTCGACGTTTTCATGTTACTTCTGGCGACTTCAAAAACCTTACCGTATCGATCCAGTTCAATCTCGGGTCGCGAACAAACGTGCTGACCGTTCCATTGGCCGGGTTGTAAACGGAAACAGCATTCTGCTCCATATTGCCGTGGTAGATGAAGCCGTTAGTATCAGTCTCCATGCCATCGGAGATACCAGATTGGCCGTGATTCTGGATAGCGCTTTGGGCCTGCACCTCACTGGTAGTGCTGCGGTCGCGCAGACGCTCCGTAGCGATTGAAAACAGATATCTGTCCGCGACAGCCTTCCAGAAAAGACGGCTTCCATCCGCTGAAATCGCGATGCCGTCCGAGCCGAAGTTCAAGTACGTGAATGGCAGGCCAGGTTGGTAGGCGTAGATGGCTTCGCCCCAGAGGTATTGCACGTGCTGCTTCTCGATGCGCACGTCTGCACTGCCGTCCAAGTGGCGCCAGGTCTCGCCGGAGCCGAGGTCAGCCATGACGATACCGTTGCGGCCTTCGACGGACGAATCGGTGATGTAGGCGATGCCTTCGCCAGTGGAGTCGGAGAGGTCAGCCCGGAGGTCTATGCGAACATCGTTGAGATAGGAGTCTGGGTAGGCGACGGTGGGTGGGAAAACAATGGTTTTGAATACTGTGTTGTTTGTGAGATCGACTCCGATTAGCTTGGGGCCTCCGTAGGATGAGGCGACGAGGGTTCCGTTGGGAGTTGCTACTCGGCCGGTATCGAGAAGCCAGGCACGGTCTTTGGAATCGATGACGACTGACTGACAACCGATCAGATAGTCGCGGTAGTTTGCTCCAGTGGGTGGGTAGGTGGTGTAGTTGATGGCTCCACCTGGAGGTGAGTTCATCTCAACACTGGGGAATGCTCGTTCCGTGTTGTTAGGGAAAAGTTCCGCGATGGTGTACTTCGGCGTATCACCTCTGTAGGCATTTTGAGGATCCAAAGCTCCAGGGTAGTTGGAGAATCGGCGGCCTTCTCTTGAGACAGCAATGCCTGTGGGAAATTGATCATAGTAAAGGTGTACGAGCTCTAGCTCTGGGCCGTAGACTCCTGGATCCCTCAGAAGCACTTCGCTTCCGTTGACAACTCCAGCGCCAGCTTGAGCATTGCTCAGGCCGAATAGTACGCTTCCAGTCGTGAAAAAGAAGTTCCCAACATTCTTGCAAGTGGGATGGTATATGTTGTGAGTGCAAATGGGAGGGGAACGTGAGGGAACGCCCTCACCTTTATTAGTTCTGAGGCTATGACCTTAATCTTACGTCATCAGTCTGCTTGGCCATTGGGTTGCGCATAGTCAGGCACGTCTTGTATCCGGACCGGGTCTAATGATGGCAGATGATGGCATTTGTATTGGCGAAGCTCCAGTTCCTTGCAGCCATCGAAGGTTTGTGGAGCCGCCATCCTTTGACAAATGCGCGACAACCCATGTTTAGTGTAGAGCCAAGAGTGGCAGATCGACTATCAGCTCGCTTCACAGTCGTGCCGTCTCTAATTCAGGAGGGTGAGCACCACGCTATCGCTAGACTCAATCGTGCTTAGTGATGTATGAATTTCTGATCAGTTTGCAGACTTGTTCAAAGGTCGGGCAAGACTGTCGACGTGCGATGATCATCGATGGAAGCTTGTGAGGAGGGAGGTTGGAGATGTGGAAGTGAGAGCTGCAAGTGCCGGGAGGAAGGAGCCGATGCGGGGTGATGTTGGTGCAAAGTGAAGTGATCGGAGATGAACGACGACATCACGCTTGACTTGGCGAAGCGATAACCACCAGCATCTCTTCCTCGGCCGTCTCATCCTCTCATCACGTGTCAGCCTTTCAGCACCTCTATCGTGATGCCTTGTGCTGCGGGTGGATACTCCGCGGCTTGTCCAAGTGATCGTCAGCAGCACTCGAGCTCCTCCTCTGGCGCAAACATTCCGGCATAGCTCGTCATTGGTTGCTGAGACACAGCTTCCTCCTGCCCTTGTCATGTGCTATGCACAACCGATGAGTCGAGTATATCGCACACTGCTGCCCGCCGCCATGTCGTAGCCTCTCTGTGCTTCGTCGCCGCTGGTTCCTCGCGCCCATCGAGGCGCATCTTTGATATACACAGCCAACACCGATAAGATCGCAATCACTCACTTACAACGATGCCACCCTTCCCCATCCACATCCCAACCCCAGCACCACCCTTCCCAACCTACCTCGTCCCCTCCCTCCCCTTCCGCAGACGCCAAAGCAGCACATCAACAGCCAGCAGCGGCCGCTCCAACTCCGTCTCAACCTCCTCGCCACCCTCAGACCCGGACGCCTTCCTGACAGGCGCCACATCCCACCTCCGCTGCGCACGCTGTCTATCAGACCTCGCCTTGTCCTCCCAAATCATAAGCAAAGGCTTCACCGGCCGACACGGGCGCGCATACCTCGTCGCCCCCTCCGCGAGCTCCATCAGCCCAAATCCCATCACATTACGGACCGCGAAGCAGAAAAATGACGCTTTGCCAAACTTGCCCAACACGTTCACGCACAAGCCCGTGCCCAGACAGCTAGTGACAGGCGCCCACACGGTCAGCGACATCAGCTGCGCACAGTGCGGCAGCGTGCTCGGATGGAAGTACGTAGCGGCCGAGGACGAAGGGCAGCGCTACAAGGTTGGCAAGTTCATTCTCGAGACTAAGAAAGTCTGTCGGAGCAGTACGTGGGAGAACGAGGATGGGGAGGAGGAGGTCGAGGTGAGGGGTGGGAATGCCGGGGCGGGGGCGAGGAGGAAAAGCTCGCTCGCTTTGCCGCCTGAGGGAATTCCTAAGGTTGAGGAGGAGGCGGAGTTTGATAGCCAGGATGAGGATGAGTGTGAGGATTTGTTCATGGGGGTTTGGACGCCGCAGTTGGCGCAGAGGAGGAGGAGGGCGAAGATCGTGGAGGGGCTTGATGAGTAGAGGTTCTCTAAGTTCTGGCGTTTATGGTTGCTTGGTGGTGGGTTTTATGCAGGATTTTGATGGGTAAGAGTAGGGATGTGGCAGGCGTTCAGGTTGATGGTGGCGGTCTTTAAGTGATACCCTTTTTGCTACGGATGGGAACAATATGGTAATTGACAAGTGATGAGTAGAAGTGAATAATCGACTTGATTCAACAAACCTTCGATTGAGCTTTATGACTGGATGTTTATCAGAAATGTCGCTGTTCGTTAAGCTTAACCATCGACCCATCCGCGCGAGAATCCATTTCATGTCTGGCGGATTGTGAACGGTGAAATACATTGATGATGTGATAGAGTGTTCGGTGCGAAATTCACCCAAGAACGGTAGATAGTTCCAAGCGGTCGAAATGCATAAAAATGATATGCAATACCATGCAGTGACCAGTGAAACAGTGATACATGTAGTTTAATAATCATTGCGAAAGTGAAGAACATCGAGGCGTGGGGACTGAGGCTGCCCAAGCAAACGCCCCGCTCACGTCACTTCGGCCTTCGAGATCATCAATCAGCAAAGGCACCACCCTTCATCACCGAGCACTCGTTTGCCCTTACCACCGCAACAACACACCAGAACCACACCACAATACTGTTACCAACATGCAGATCAAGTAAGCCCCCTCCTCACAACAGCGAAGAAACACCCAAATCTAACCCTCTCCAACCACAGAGTCCGCACCCTCACCGGCAAAGAGATCGAGCTCGACATTGAGCCTGACTACAAGGTATGCCCGCAAAACACACCCAAGTCGCTCCTCGCCACCACAAAAACACAGCAAAAGACAAAGCGAAAGAGAAAGAGAAGGACACACCACACGCACAACACAGCAACCACCCCCACCAGCCGACACGATCTAACACCTCTCCCCACCCAACAGGTCCAGCGCATAAAGGAGCGCGTCGAAGAGAAGGAAGGCATCCCTCCCCAGCAGCAGCGTCTCATCTACGGCGGCAAGCAAATGTGAGTAGTAACCGCCGAAGCCCTCCACCCAAACCCCGCATCACCCGAAGACAGCACGGGTCTGCCCAGCGCGCGACAAATGCAGCAAGAGCGGAGTGAGGACGAGCGCTGACATGGACATTTCCTTCTTGCGAATATAGGGCCGACGACAAGACCGCCGAAGAATACAACCTCGAGGGCGGCGCGACGCTGCATTTGGTCCTGGCGCTGCGTGGCGGGAGCTTTTGAGCTGGCGGGCGACTTGGATGAGACAGAATCGAAGAAATAGCATGGTATGTGAGGCAGGGGATGGAGAAAGGAAAATTGCACACGACTGCGGAGGATCAGACCTGCGAGGTGTGCAGCTTGGAGAAGTGAAGGCCCGATGAGATGATCCCTTCCGGGGTCTGCCTGAGAGGCCAGGATCGAGAAGTCAGGCCTGGTCAGGTCAGGTCAGGTCAGCATTTGACATGGCGTTTGATTAGGGAAAATACCATACCATACCTCTTACAGCATTATATGAGGGTTTCTTTGAGAGAACGTGCTCTACATCGGCTCAATTTGAATGATACCCACGTTGGAGTTGGGATTAGCGAGAGTGCTACGATTCATCCGCGCAAGAACGAGTTCGATAGGATCTTCGGAGGAAGTTGATTTCCAACGAAAAGAAAAATTGCAAAAAACCATTATCAAGACAATACGCTACTTCCAAAGGTATCTTATCCCATCATCATCATGCCTCCGAGCCCTTCGTGCAACCTTCAAAACGCCGTGAAGACGCCATACGCCACCTTAGCCAAACATCATTATAGACAGCTCGACATCAACCCACCTCAAGCAGAGCCCGTAACCCTACGAATACTCCTCCTAGCCCCCTCACCCAAAACCTGCACCTTGCCCTCCTGCTCCAAACTCTTCACCGCATCAGCGAACTCCTGCCCCTCAACAGGAACAGAGCTCTGCTCGCTAAGCGTGCGCACAACATCGCCATACCTCGCACTCGCGCCACCAGAGCGAAGCATCTCATCAAGCACGCCGAGCACGCCGTTCTTGAGATCTTCGCGACGCTTGCGCTCGCTGGCGCTGGTGCCTTCAGTCAGAAGACCCATGTCGATCAGACCGGTGCGAGCGTCCGTGGCGGCTTGTTTGAGCGCGGACTGGATGAGGCGGACGGCTTCGTTGACGTCGTCTTCGGTCACGGTCGTGGAGAGGCGCATTTTGGCGTGCGCTTCTGAGAGGCGGATCATGCTCTCTAGCTGACGGGTCGTGGCTGTGATGCGGCGCTCGGAGGCGCGGATGTCTTCTCCTAGCTTGCGCATGGCGACGTAGGCGCTTACGAGCGCTTCGGCGGCCGGGGCGGAGATTGTGGGTTGAATGTTGGAGCGGGCGTATGAGATGTAGGAGGTGAGGAACTCGACGGGCTGGGAGGATGTTAGTAAGAAGGTCTTATGGGAGAGCTCGGTATGGAGGACTTACCAAGATCTCGTCTTTGCTTGCGTTTTCAGGAGTGTCTTCCAGGTACATGCCGACCAAGTGGCGAGCGAGCTTTCTGTCAGCGGACTCCTCGATACGATCAAGCACCAGGTAGACCAAATCGAATCTACTGAGCAGAGTAGGAGGCAGGTCGATGTTCTGGGGCACCGGCAAGTTGGGATTATATTTGCTGCCGATGGGGTTGGCGGAAGCGAGAATCGATGTCCTAGCATTGAGGGTGGTGATAATGCCGGCCTTTGCAATCGAAACAGTCTGCTGCTCCATGACTTCGTGGAGCACAGATCTTGTGGACTCGGACATCTTGTCGAACTCGTCAATGCAGCACACACCGCCGTCACTCAACACCAATGCACCTGATTCAAGGACGAGAGAGCGAGTCTCTGGGTCCCTGGTCACGTACGCGGTAAGACCGACAGCGGAGGAGCCCTTTCCTGAAGTGTACACACCACGTGGCGCAATCTTGTGAATGTACTCAAGCATCTTTGACTTCGACGTGGAAGGGTCACCGCAGAGCAGAACGTTGATGTCTCCGCGGTATTTGGGCGAGCCACCCTTTTCGAAGCTCTTGTTCGTGCCGCCGAAGAGTTGCAGGAGGATACCCTTCTTGACGTCGTCCATTTCGTAGATTGATGGTGCCAGTGAGCGAGAGAGCAGCTCATATACATCTGGCCTAGAGGCAACCTCTAGAATCTTCGCCTCTTCTTCTTCACTGACCTTACGAGTCTCCTCGATGTTGCCAGCGACTTGATCCGAGAGCTCTTCTTCGATGGTTGTTGGGTCAATGCCCATACGCTTCTTATCGACCTTTTGGATGTGAAGGCAGTCGACGTACGTCTTGAAAACGTTCTTGACTGATCTTTGTCTGGGATTGACGCGGACCTGGTTGGCCTTGAAGATACCAGTAATCTCCACTCTGTCACCAGCCTTGCACATATCCACAAGCTCGTCGTACGCGCACAGAGAGACCGAATGAGGTGTCTGACCGTCGGGCACGGAATCTGGCGTCTCTTGCAGCTTGATGACTTGCTTGTCCGCGAAGCCGGAACGGTTGTGCACGATCTGCATGCTGTTCGCAGAATTACAGATTTCTCTGGGGCATCTGGTGGGCTCGGCGATCTTGCCACGGTCGATGTCGACCTTAACAGTATGATGACAAACGGAGCAGCGGAAAAAGGCGTCTTTCATGTCGGGAATAACAGGGGTTGTGCGAATGACAAGACCCTTCACGGAAACCATTCTGTCCATGTCGCCGGGGTTCAGGTCGCGCAAATTGATGGTATTGTCCAAGCCGAACGGTCGTACGCGGTAAATCCTCTGTTCAGCTTCGGTCGCCAGATCAGGAATGTCCTCGGGCCCTTGAGCAGGAACGGGCGTTTGACCGCCGATGTTGTTGTCAACATCCGAGCTAGGCATAGGAGGCGCAGAGCTGAGATCCCTCGTTCTGTTCGCCTCGTTTTGTCTTTGTTGCGTCTGCGCTGAACGCATGGTGTCCATCTTCTTTTCAGCCAGCTCAACGATCACCTCCTTGACGACGGTGTCCATCAAGGGGACAATTTCACTTGGGAAAGACTGCAACTGGTGCCAAAGCTTCCTGGTGGGAGGGTAGGCCTTCAGGTTTCTGACGTCGAGGTAGAGGAAGCGGACACCGAGATCCAGCATGGTCTCCAGCATTGTAACGTACTCCTTCTCACGTCCGGGATGGCTAGCGTCAAGTGTCGTGCCTTCTTCAAGCTCTCCGTCTGCGATCATGCGGTATTTCTTCTCGAAGTTGAGCAAAAAGTCCCTCATCGCTCTGAAAGAATGCTGAATGACAATATTGGTACCCCAAATGACGGCGCCAGTGCCTCCACCCATCTGATCAGCATCTGAAGTGTTGGGATTGAGGTTAGAGAAAGTTGCCGCATCTGATGGGCCATCGGCAATGGGCATGCCGTTCTCGTCGATGAACATTCTCCTTCTCCGGCTACTGCTGGGGTTCATGATATCGGAATCAATATCGTGGCGTCTGTTCATTGCGTTCGTTTGGCTCCTGAGGGGAGAGCGGACGAACAAACCGCTCGAGCTAGTTCTATCGGGACCGCGTGCATCGCTCATAGGACCAGCGGAATCGGAGCTGGAGGCATAGTGGATGGGAGATGAGTCTGTGGTATGTTAGCTCCCGCTTGTAACTCGATTATACAATAAATGCAACGTACCACCACCCATACCGCCGCTCGCTCTTGGAGTCCTTCCTCCTTCGCTACTCGGCGGGCCCATCTGCCTCTTCAGAGGCGAGCTGGCACCAGCCGCCGCAGCGCCTTGACGTCCAGATTGGCTCTGACTCTGGCTTCCGTTCGGGCTGGATCTGAAAAACAGGGGACTCGACGTGGGAGGTGCTTGGCTCTGAGAGATGTTCTGGGAAGACCGCGCATTTCCACGGGGCGTAGCATCTTGCATGTTTGCATCGGACGCTTCTGAGCGCAGTTGTTCGTCGGCGGCGGCATTTTCCCTGCCATTGTTGGGGAGCGAGGGGCTCGAAGCGGGTGCTTGTGAAGATCGTGCAGAGCGACGAGGTGTGCCGTTCGTCGAGCTGCGGTTCGAGCGACGCTGCTCTGGCGAAGACATGGTGGGTGTTTTGTATTTGCGACAGAAAGACGCTGTCGGTGTGGGCAGAGAGAGTGAGTATGTGCAGTGTTTAGACTTGAGGGGCTTGCGCTGTTTCGCAGCAACGGTGAAAACGCGTTGCGCGAAGCTCTCGCGAGGCAGGCGCGACGCAGCCACTTAAACCTCTTTTGAGCTCTAGCGCCGAATTTCGTGGATGGCCAGCGAGAGACTCCAAACCGACCCCTCCACAGATCGAGAGGAATATCAAAAGTCACTTCTGAAACAAGAATATAACACAAGACCAGCGAAACCAATTCACAGATAATGCCTGCCCCTTCTCAGCTCGCAATTGCCACTTCGGCACTCAACCGCCTGGTCAAGGAGGAGGCCAGCTATCACAGCGAACTTGAGGAGCAAAGTGCACGCATCGCTAAGCTCGAGGCCGGCGAGGGTGCCGACGATGAGAACGCCGAGTACATTCTGAGACAAAACGTGAGCATCTAATCGCTCGGTAGGGTTTGGTGGTCATCCACTTACAGCCGTTACAGAAGCAAGCACTCGAACAGACTAAGGCTGTCTTCCCTCCCCTCAAACAGAAGATCGAGGATGCGTTGAGCAAGCTCGAGCAGCAGATCGTAAGGCTACTAATCTCTCGTGATATTGTTCGTACATGATACTAACTTTACGATGTATAGGAGCAGGACAAGGACCAGGCTTCACCTGAAGAGCTCACTAAAGCCAAGGAGGCTGTCACTGCTGGACAGAACGCTGTCAAGGAAGCCTCTTAATCGGAGAAAAACTTCACTCTCGGCATAGCTGTACAGACATAGATACCCATTTGAACACCCGCGAAGTTGCTGCACTACGACTCGTCCATTTCCATCGTCATGCCTTCTGCTGGCTCCTTCACCTGCTCATCTTTCGCCTCGAGACCTGTAGACGCCTTCGGCTGTTCCTGAGAGTCCGCAGCCGACGGAGCCGGCGTGGCATCATCGCCCATTTCCACATCTGCAGCAACATTGGGAGTTTGCGCTCCTGGGCTGGCGGCGCGTGAAGAATTGACAGTCCCGCCCTCGACTTCGAGAAACTTGTTCCTGGGACGTTCCTCGCCTTCATCAGTGCCCTCAGGCATTGGCGTTGCACCTCCGGGCAGAGGCGTCGATCCTTCAGGCATTGGTGTTCTTCCACCAGACTCGTGCCTAGGCGTCCTTCCATCTTCGATACCAGGCGTTCCCATTCGGCTGCGATCATCCTTCTCTCCGTCGCCGTCCTCCATAGCATCATCCTCCGCCTGCTCATCTTCTTCTGGCTCCTTGATCCCTTTAATCACCCTGCGCATGACTTCACCCTCGTGCACCACGCGCTCAAACTGCTCCCTCCGACCATCCCAAAGACCTTCAATCTCGACACCTTCCTGCTCAAGCTCCTCGATCTCCTTCTCAAGAGTCGCGATGTCTGCCCTACACTCATCGCGAGGCTTAAGCTTCTTATCGTCGAGAATTTTTGAAGCAAGCGTGTCGTAGCCCTTTCTCAGCTCGAGCACCTTCTGCGCTTCCGCAAGCTGCTCTCGTAGCAGTAAAGTATTGTCCCTCACGGCCTGCGCGGTCGCTAAGATCTTAGCTTTCTCGGCCGCATAGCGCTCGCGTTCCCGGGCATTGGAGCTTTGGATGAGCTGGATTCGCGTGATCGAGCTTTCCAGAGCGGCAAAGTCGAGCAGGATTTCTTCTCTGAATTTCTGTCGCACGTTTGGATCGGACGCTGGCTCTTCCTGGGTCTCTTCCGAAGCTTCTTCGCCGTCGGGGGGAGGTGAGGGTAGTTGTTTGGGTGTAGAGCGAAGAAGCGAGTCGCGGTCGAGCAGGCGTTTGGTTACACGTTGGAAAGGTCTCTCTTCAATTCCGAGCAGGCGCGTGGAATGCAATGCATCCTCGGCAGGCTGCGCCAGGATGCCATAGTTGTGCGCAGACATGTTGCAGACGTCTCAGTGAAGCTTGTCAGTAATTGCCGCGCGCTGGTCGCGAGGTATTGAAAGGAAGATCGCTGGCGTTGGTGGTGAAGCGGAGTCGGCGGTCCGTTGCCGTCGAGGCTTATCTGATTGCTGCTCCTGGGGATGACGGCACTTGTTATAACTCCAGATGAGGACTCGCGAACCTCATGAACTGTGTTTACACACTTCTGACATTCACTTGGGTCGCTTCCATTTGTACGGTTCCTGGACTCTTATAATGCTGCTGTCGAATCCAATACACACATCAACGCCCGATCCCCTTCCTCAGCCCTGAAGCACTGCTTCGTCGACGACCTTCGAGAACAGCTTAGTTTACACGAGCCGATTCAGGCTTGCTCTGATTTCGTAACGGATTTGGTTTCTCGGATTGCACTGGAAACGACCGCATAGAAGTATCTTGGACATCGCATACGTTAATCGATCAACGCCGTTCCACTCGAGCCAGGAGCGACCGTCGTCAATATGCCGGCTCCTTCCCTTTCAGCCATGGCGCAAAATGCCGCCATACGCAACATCTCCAGTATCACAGACATATCGGACCTACCCTATCACGCTGTTGAGCCCATCCTCCGGCGCATCGACAATCCACAACAACTGCGCGAGGTCGAAGTCAACTGCCCCCACATCGCCGAGAGCTCCGGTCCTTTATGGAATGCGTTTATTAAACGTGACGTGTCGAACTCCGACCGAAAAATGATCTACCCGAAAGATCCCAGGTCGTGGTGGAAAGTCTATCGAAAGATGGTCAGGCAAGAGGAGGCGGAGAAAGCTGAGGCCGAAGAGGGACTGAAGAGGGCTATGATGGGGTTGCAAGAAGCTAAGGGCTCTAACGAAACGAAGATTGTGAATAAGGTCATGACGCAGGGACAGAAGAAGAAGACAGGGTTCTTTGACGGTGTGATGCATAGTGGCGGTGGTGGTGGGAGTAAGGCCATGCTCTGGAACGCGAAGAATGGGCGGGATGCCTTTGGTGCGATGCAACGAGCAACTGCCAGTAAGCAAAGCGTCTTCAAACCAGTCACCAGACATACCATCCCGGACGCAAAGAGTCAAATCCGAGTGGCTCCCAAAAGCATGGCCATGGAGTATTCAAATCCCGGAAATGAGGCTGTCCTCAAGGCCGCAGCGGAGCAGAAAAAAGCCGCGGGCCTACAACCACAAAGACAGAGAATCTTCACACCGAAGAGCAGTCTGGGCAAGACCGAAATGGCTTTCAGAAACGAAGAAATGAAGGAACAGCTAGAGAAAGAGAGGAGGCTACGCGCACTCACAAACCCTGCCGCAAGATCAGCCATGTATCCTGCTGCGGCATCGTCAACGACACAGACAGCATCTAGCTCTTCGAAACGGCCTTCAGCTGCGGCAAGTCGGCCTACAGGTGCTCAAGCCAAACGCGCAACAGAGGCCAGCTTGTCTCCCTCGCCTCCAAGATCGAACAGCCCAGCGAAGCAGCCTACACAGCAAAAGCCTGCACCGGTCAAACGAAAGCGACCGGCAGTTGACCCTTTCTTATCGGCCAAGAGAAGCCGTCCTTGAACATACGCAAATAGATATACCTAATTCGCACTTTGATACACCAAAATCGAGGCTCACAAAAGTTTCGCTATGAGCGCATGCCGAATAGAACATCCTCGACTCAGCTTCGACGTAACACAAGCAGAGTGTATCGCGTGGCTGCAGGAACATGTATTGGATATCGCAGCAATTCTACGCTGATTGTTACACCGGCGCTTTGGATCAGCTGCGCTTCGAGGGTGCTAGTCTGGCCACGAGGTGCCACGTGGATTGTAATAAATTATACCTACTGTTGCGAAAGGTACATAACGGTACATGTACATAGAAAATGCACATAGCCGCATTTGTTCGTCTCGAAAGCGGAGACGCACCAAAGATTGTATACGTCCTGTCCAAGGCCGACCTATGGAGTTGAGAGAAACCTCGGTACTGCTTTAGAGATGCATATGGCCATGTCTGATATTACCACCGTGTCTTTCCAGATAATGCTACTCAAGAACTTTGTTTTTTCTCGAACTGCATTCATACTAGTCTCTCTCTACAGAGAAATTGCTATCGATCTGAAAAGAAGCCGAGGCAGAGCCTCGGCCTCTTTGCACTTAGTGTATGCATGAGTTGAGGAACTCATATCAGCAAATGCGTACCCAAGTCATGCCTTGCATACTTTGATCGGTTGCACCTGGTACTTGGCTGAGTTATTTCATCTCTATTGTCCATGATGGTCGAGCCTTTCATATATTATTCGATGTTCTCATCTGGATCACCCTATGACGGTTGCCTCGCCCGTTTCGCCCAGCCAACCAACAACGTCCGCTGGAGACTGAAACACTGACACGTAGCCAGCCACTCGTCACTCATGTTGGTCCATCACAATCCCTGCCAGTGTCGACGCGACCACGGAGCCATCGAATATAGCATTTGCCATGTCATGTAACGATCTCATGACAACGCCATCATTAAAATAGGCTACTGCCCATGAAGCAGCCGCATCCTTGAGTTGTCCAGCTGATCAGCCAGGATAAGCCTCGCGGCTTGACGCTATCCATGGCGTACGCCATAACCTAGATGATCGACTCCTCCGCAATTTCTTCCGTTCATCTGAGACTCTTTTCGATATCCCTAGCCTTCCACCGCATATTCTCCATTCTCGCCTCGCAGGCTGGCTACTGGGGGGCTTGCATCTTTCTCCATGTCTGAGACATCCAGGCTTTTGCCTCCGCCGAGGGCTAGGGAGGCAGGATGGCAATCTACCAGTCGATATATAGCAGCCTCTGACAGGCTGGCGCGAAGGAGGAGGGTTTTCTTGCTTTGTGTGATTACATTTACGCTGCTTTACAGCATGATATCTTTCAGATCAACCGCAGCACTCGTTTCAAGCATTTCTCTCACATTCGCACTTCCTCGACCTGCTGGACAAGAAGCTGTTCAACCAGACGGGCTATCACAACAGTCGAATGGACCCGACAATAGTCCTGGGCATTGGTATTACGAATTTCAAAATGCATTGGCTACGATGCAAGGCACATCCTTTTGGGCTGGTTACGACTGGCCAGACTCAATAGACTGGATTGCGGCATTTCTGGACACACTACTCGGCGCAACCGATCGTTCATTCACAGAAATACTCGTCGAATATGACGGCAATCTACCAGGATCATACATCGCATCAAAACCTACGATAGAAGGCGAGATCTCAAGATACCTCACGCAAATCGAATCTTTCTACGACTCGGAGAATATTGTAGATATTTTCGGGACGGCTTTCGACGATGCTCAATGGGTTGTGCTGGAGTGGCTAGAAGTCATCAGGTTCAGCAACGAATACAAAGCATACAGCGGCAACGACACTGGGCCTAGCCAGGAGGATATCATGCATTACGCTCATCGCGCACACATCTTCTACAACCGCGTTCAGAACGAGTTCGACACATCACTATGCGATGGCGGGCTCACGTGGAACCCTGCACTGGAACCATACAAGAACGCCATCACCAACGAGCTTTTCCTGGCCAGCTCCATGGCCATGTACTTCTACTTCCCTGGAGACTACAATACCGATCCTTATCCCAGCGCCAATTATTCATCGGAATACAACGTTACGTTGCCACCCATGCAGTTTCTCCAACCGCATGATCCAGTCTTTCTCGATAACGCACTTAAAGAATACGAATGGTTCAAATCGCAGAACTTCACGAACGAACAAGGCCTCATTGTTGACGGCTTCCACATCTCCGACAATCAGACCACATGCGACCAGCGTAATGAGATGGTCTACACTTACAACCAAGGTGTAATCCTTTCAGGCCTGAGGGGCCTTTGGGAAGCTACTGGCGACCCGAAGTACCTTCAAGATGGATACGATCTAATCAACACAATAGTCGACGCCACAGGCTGGAACACGCGAAACACATCCGAAGCTAGCGAATGGGCAGGTCTCGGTCGCAACGGGATCATGGAAGACTATTGCGATGCATCCGCCAACTGCTCTCAAGACGCGCAGATCTTCAAAGGAATCTATTTCCACCATCTAGGAATCTTCTGTGAACCGCTACCCACAAGCGAGCCGCTCGTCGCAGGCCTGACGTCGCTTGCAGATGACGATCTAGCCGCTGCCCACAGTGGAAACTGCAATGGTTACACGCCCTGGGTGACACACAACGCCGACGCGGCTCTCTCCACGCGCAATCAGGATAATGTCATCGGCGGTTGGTGGGGAGCCAGCAGCAACAACCGTACGCAAGCGGCAGCTTTGGACATGACTGTACCACTTCCACAAGGCAGTTCTGATGAGCGCAATGATCCTACGGTGCTTGATCAAGCACCTTGGGCTTGCCGTGGGCAACGAGGTTGTCAGCAGAATGGACGAGTCGCGAGTTCTCGGACCCCAGGCTGGTTGCCCCCGCGATCTAATAAGAAGCGCGATGTGAATGATGGCGGGCGAGGAAGGACCGTGGAGACGCAAGCCAGTGGTGTGGGCGTGATAAAGGCGGCGAGCGATTTTACGAGGGAACGACCATCTGCATGAGTGGTTTCATGAACTTAATGATGATAGCATATATTTTAATGATCAGTTGTTTACAACACATCCGTTCATCTCAACAACGAAAAACGAAAGTCAAGATCTCACGTCATCTTCAACTCATGTCAAAACATGCGTCCTTGGATCTGGCTGCGGTCCGTGTGCCAAGTGGATTCCTCCATCTTGAATTCTCCATCTCCGCTCAAGCTTCATCTTTGTGTTCCGTCATTCTCCAAGCATCAGAATTGCCTTTGGAATTTTGAATAGCTCCGCGATGGATAGGAAGCTTCCTCAAAGTCTATCGCGCAGCTCTGATGACCAACATCAGAACTGCCGTCTCGCCACGGCCAAGTATAAGTATCCGTTGGTTATCTAGCCAAGTCTTTCCTCACCCGTCTTCATCTCTAAAGCCTTGCTCGTTCGCTCGCTTTAAATCCGGTTTCGCCAAGTTGAAGATTGGCCTGCGTCATCCCATATCCATAATGCACGGGTCCGTTCATTGTTAAAAATAATGCCTGCCCGCCGGCCTATTCACTCGGTCAGGTCCAGTGAGAAAAAGACACAACTGCCGGCAAACATGAGAATCCCACGTACAATCGCCCTGGTCCCGGCGATACTTCCAATATGGTTCGCTACGATGGTCGCCGGCGACGATAACGATAACAACAACAATGATGATGATTACGCCGGTAACGACACCGACCCAATCGAAGCGACTTCGCCCAAGCGCGGCCTATGCTACGTCTCAGGCGAAGATCCCGAAGACGACCGCACATGGGACCACTCCGACTCCGACCTGAGCTGGTACTACAACTTTCAAGCGCACCATATACGTGGGATGGACGACAAACTGCAATACGTGCCCATGCTCTGGGGAGAAGATTCCGCAGACGACCTCGATGGCAGTTTCTTTGACGTGGTGAAAGGCCACATCGACTCCGGACTCGACATCGAGTACGTGCTTGGTTTCAACGAGCCCGACGGTTGCGAGGGCGGAGGATCTTGCATCGACCCCGACAAGGCCGCGGAAGTCTGGATCGATCAAATCGAGCCGCTGAAAGACTTGGGTCTCAATCTCGGCGCACCGGCGGTGACTGGCTCCCCACGCGGTTTGAGATGGTTGCAGGATTTCTACACCGAGTGCGATGGCGGCTGCACGACTGATTTCTTGCCTATCCACTGGTACGGCAACTTTGAGGGTATGGCCGCATACATCGGTCAGGTTAACGAGACGTACCAGAACATGTCCATGTGGGTCACGGAGTTCAATTACCCGGAGCAGGATCTCGAGGAAACGCAAGCGTTCTTCAATCAGAGTATCAACCACTTGGACGAGTTGAGGTGAGTTACACGCTTATATTACCCTTGACTGAGATGCATCGTACTGACGATCGATCCACAGCTTTGTCACTCACTACTCGTGGTTTGGCGCTTTCCGCTCAGACGAAAGTAATGTCGGACCAAATGGCGCTCTTCTGGATCCGGACGGCGAGCTTACCGATATGGGCTCTTATTACATGGGAGGGTCTTCCACCGGCAAAGTGCCCTCTAGCGCAACTGTAAACGCCGCATTTGCTGGTGCGTCAGTATTTGTCGTCGCTGCGGTCTTCTGGAGCTTTGGGTGATGTACTCTGAGAATCCCGGGATGTATGCCCCAGTCGTGCCGAGCCATACGACGGTCTTTGATTTGGATTGCGAGAGTTAAGCGTTGTCGTTAGGTGTTTTACGTTGACGATACCACGGATTTTGATTTTTTGTTTTCTTTCTTCGGCGATATACCTAGGTCACCGCCGAGGCCTTACATTTAGAATACGATATAGATGAAGATACGATGAATACAGCGCACATATATATGGCGTAGTCAATATGTAAGATTGAGCACGCCTCCGTCACGTCGCACGCTAATATACATGTAATCACACTCAGGGCACAATAGACAAACAGACGGTATTAAAGCATTTGCATGTCCTTGCGTTGGTTCGTGGATAGGACCACCTCCTAATCAACTATATGTGCTGGGGAAGCACGCGTTCTGGTTGTTGTGGGGACCCCTCTGCTAGCCTTGAGTATTTTCGCAATTGCTCAGACACGCCCAGGAGATCTCTTTTCCTTCCCACAGACTGAACAAGTACAAGCTGGTGCAGCCGTCACACGCTTAGACCCCTGTGCCGCTTTACGATTCTCATCGGGGTCAAGAGCATCAATTAGATCAAGTAGCAGGTGCTGCAACCGACGAAGTCGATTTACCACAGTATGGTCTCCCCTTCGTCGAGCTTGATCAACTTGATAAAGCCCACGCTCGAAAGTGGCGAACCAAGATCGGAAGCACTTCTCATCGTCGACCTGAGAGCTGTCAGACTTCTCAATATCGCCCTCGCCATCGCAAGCCGGTCGACCAGCCTTCCACTTCCTCGTAAATTCCGCAAAACCCATGCAATACATCTGCGAAGTCCCGCCAGCATCCTGGCCAGCGACAGTCATCAGCTCTCCAATCGCATTCTGCTGGCCTTTCCAAAGCAGAAACGCTTCTCCCGCGACTGCATCGGTGTTCAGACACCTCTGCACGCTCCCCAAAACTTGCACGACTTTCTTCGTCCTGCCCTTCTCATTGGTCGCGAAACACGCGAACTGCGCTTGCTGCCGAAGCACATGCGTCCATGACAAATACTGTCCAAGAAGATACGCCGTGTAGATTATCAAGCAATCCTGTTGTTCCGGTGTGCCGTGTAGATAGGATATGATGTTGAGTTCGACGATGTTGTAGAGTCGAGCTTGCAAGTCTTGCGATGCGAGAAGTAGCGGGTCTCGATATTTCCGGAGAAGGCGTTCAGTTTCTTTCTCGGCCTTGCGGTCATCTGTGTAGATATTTAGAAGACCGGTGAAGACGGCGACGATTATTGAGGTGGCGAGGGAGAGGACTGCGATGGTTATGGAGGCTGCGTCGACCATTGCTAGAGCACGGATGCGCGGGTTGATCACTTCCTTGGTAGATATGTCGGCATGTGAAGAAATACTGTTAGACCAGATCTGCGGATGAGATATTTTTGTTGTGGTATTCAGAAAGCTGCATGTTTGGGTGTGATGCACTCCTTATCGATTGCTTCATGCAGCTAGTAAAAAGCGCGATGGATCAAGTTAAATATAGCTTTGGGCTGAAACGAGCCGACAGGGCGAAAAAGGCGATGGCGTTCGATAAAATGAAAACATGATACATCGAAACATATTTAGAAAATGCGCTCCGTACTGGGACGTACCCATTGTACCTCTTTACAGGGTCTCTTCTCCATGAACTTCTGAATATTCTCTGTATCCCAGCCGGACATATAGCGCTGATCGGACTTCGACCAAACCTTAGGATCGTTGCCTTCTTCAAGATGAGGCTCTCTTGAGCGGCCTAGTCGGAATGATCTGACGAACCAACATTTGCGCAAGTGATACGTCCACTGGAAGCAAGCCTCGGCGTTCAAGCAGGCGGAGTTGCAGGAATCGGTGGACTCGTCCGGATTCCAAGGGTCGTCGTCTGCCGGACGATACGCGTCCCATTCGCCGTTGTCCCAATCGTCTCTTCTCTGAACAGTAAAGTTGAAATATTCCTGCGCGATGTCGCGGTATAAGATAGGCCTGAACGGCGCGTGCCTTTCCCACTGCCAACGCCAAAGATGATCCAGATCTTCCTCCGAAGACTTGTGCAGCGACATCACCGGCTGGCACCAGTAACGATCGTGGAATGGGATGCCCTTCAACGGGTGCGGATTGGTCTCAGGCCAGATTCCTTTGAGGTCCACGCCTACTTCGTGTAGCGCCCACCCGACCAAACTGTCACCGCAGCAGTCGCGAAGAGAATCCACCCAGTATTTCTCCGCAAGCTTACTTCCCTGCCACTCTCCCGTCTTTTTATCCCAATCTTCTGCGACCAGCAAGCGCATCGCGCCTCGGCTGATGATGTACCCAGGTCCTCCGTTTGCAAACCAAGTGCCGTCGCGTCCGGGCGAAGGGGATCCAAAGTAATGTGGGACGTCAGCGTCAAAATTGGCCAACATGCGAAAGGCGGTATCCCACACGATGTGCGTGTCGCCTTCGTAGAACACGTACCACCTCTTCTCGGGCGCCATCCTCCAGGCGCGAGAAATTGATGGCAGAAACTTGAACTTGTCCGTTTTCCAGCCTTCCACGCCGGTCATTGTCTCGTCGTTCAATTTCCCGCTTGACTGCAGCGCCATGAGATGTCGGTAGGGCTTTGTTTGGTCATCGCTCTTTATGAGCTTCTTCGGAATATCTGCGATGACGTTGGTGACGGCGTGTCCATCGATTTCTTCCTCAAGGTCAGAAAAATGAGGATATTATCCAGGCATGCTGATGTACTGTTTAGGGAGTGGCGCGCACGGTTGATGACACCATGACCGGTCTTCAGCACCGGCTGTATCTCATGGAGTTTATCTTTTGGGAAATAGCGGCAGAGCTCCTCCACTGTCGCATTGTTTGCTGTGTCGTGGTCGACTGGAAGGAAAGAAGATACCGTTGTCCACGGATAAAACTCCGGCAGGGGATCGGGCGCCGGCTCGAGATCTGAAGTGAGTTTGGAGACGTGCTGAGGGCTCAGTTGATATGTCGATAAGAAAAGAAAGTATAGCGTAAGGCTGAGCACGACGGCGACACCAAGTATCGTCCGCCAGATAGAGTGTGTCAGCATCCGCTTGCTGTACGTTGTATACCGCAATCACGAAGTTGTTTTTGAAAGCCTAGACGAAGCCACACCGTCAACAACAACTCGAGCCAATCTCAGCAAATCGGACATTCAAATGTATTTAGTGAGAGAATTAGTAGTGTCCCCGCGGGATACAAGTAGTCCACATGTGTGGACATCTCCAAGATAACTTCGGCACAGGGTGGCCGCCACCATTGTTGAAGTAGGGCGGTGCTAACAATTACGAGCCTTAACCAACCTATGGCAATCTCGAAACCAGCGAACAGGGCGCCGGCTGATCGTGATGATTCTCGTCCAAGTCCAGAAAAAGACACGAAGGATGTGTGATGAGTCGCATTCTCGAATCCTTGTGGATCTCTGAATTCCGAGGTTCTTGCAGAAGTCATGGAGTCCCGCGATGGAAGCAAGCGTCAGGTTTCAAGGAGGTTAGCACATATTAGCATAAACGGCGACGAAAGTTCTGCGTTGGCCCAGGAAAGAGGCGGTTCTGGTTCTTGTTGACAGGCATGACAGCCCTGCGGTTCCCTTCCACATATGGCTCGTTAGGGTCGGCAACTTCCTTGGAGATTCATCTAAACAGCGCGATACTTATAGCAACATCGTCTAATGGCTTCCCATTAGGGGCCAGTACCTCCTATTGCGTCCAGCGCCGCAATTCGGCAGTGGTCTTCATCAAATGAGAGCTTGGCGAAAGGCTAGGAAGAGCAGTGACGAACGTCAGGAAATGTTTCCAGCTCGTGAGAGGACACCGCTCTGCCACGGCGCATAATGTACGGGGCCACGGAAGCTTTCATCCAGGGTACCGGGTGTCATATGACGAGTCATCATATAATAATGATGGTGGGACAAATAAGTAGAAGATATTCGATACATCACATGAGGTTTGGCAGAAAGCAAGATGATGTCTATAAGGCAGCTCAGGGCAGATAGGAGCAAGAGCAGAGGGATGGGATTTTGGGGCTTTGCAAAGAAGTGTTGTGGCGCACGTGGCTTCTCAGCGTCATCTACCTTCGACTTCTTCCATCGATACAAAGCGCTGCCTCGTCGCTAACATATCAATGACAAGAGAGTTGTCTCAGCTTGCGAAATACCGTAGATGGCAGAGCAGATATCACCCTTACCGGCGGCAGTTTTTCTCGAGGGCCACACAGCCTACCTACTTTACTGGTTCAGTCTCTTTGGGAAGCAGTCGTAGACTTGACTCGATCAACGATGCCACCATCGCGGCGCTTACTGGTCCAATGTACGTCTCACAGGAAGAGATGAGGCTTGTCCTGCACTGTGCCTCACCGGGCGAAGTACATGCAGATGCATGGTAAAAGCCGCGCCAGAACGGCGGCCTCAGCCTCAGCCTCAGCCCTGGTTCGCTTAATATGGCAGCATAGGTAGCATTTCGCTGGAATGGCCCATCCAACAATCATCGGCTATAGCTGAGATATTCCACTGCATATATGACACTGGCGGGAGCACATTACGATAGCATCTCACAAAGACAATACTGTTGTCTCATTATCAGCTCAAGCTTGCGATGAACCAACTCTCACCAGACGAAGACTTTGGGAAACGCGTCAGACTCGCAGCCGCCGAGTTTGGCAGTACTGACAATCTACCTCTCCTGCGATCTTATCTTTCTCTTTCTGGCAATCCAGTCGCATCTTGGTTCAATGGCACCATCCAAGAAATACACAATCTTGATCAGGTTCTTGCCTGTGCTAAGCGAGACGCAGATACTTCTCAGCGGGCGATATGCGTCATTGAGAATATCAGCTGGGACTGGCTATGCACCATAGGAAACACTTGGGATATAGAGCCGATCTTCTTCGCAGGACATGGTGTCAACCCAACGGGCGATGATGCCTGGTTGACGTTGTTCCCCAAGCACCGTGAATCTCCAACTGTTCAGCCAGCTCCTTCTAGGCACAAACATGTGGACGGAGTGTTCGAATATCACTATCTTGCTAAAGACTCTATGGCTGAGGAGGAGATTCGGCGCGGAAATTTTCGCTCGTCATACCGGCGGAGATGCTGGGTCCCTAAATCTCTTTATTCACCGTCCTGCTCTACGCGTATGTCGTATTGTCGGGTTAACGCTAACCTCTGTATGTATTCAAAATTAACCTTTCACAGGCCGGCTGACTCACAAGCAATAGATCTATTTCTGGTTGATCCGCCGCTATATCCAGCTTCATACGATACTCGAACTTGGGACGATAAGACTACTGCTAGTTCGCAGGAGGACCGTATGAAGACTGCATTGCAGCTACAATGCGATACAACTGGAGATGGCATCGCAATTCCACAGCTCCTTAAGAGGAAGGTGTTCAGCTTACGCCAAGCGTTGCAAAAGGTGTTCAGACATAACTGGCATTCCCACATTTTGTTCGATCAATGTGATCACGCAATCAGCCGTGGCGAGCTCTTACACCTTATGACGGCTTCTTTGCACCAAAGCAACTTCACCGCAATACATGAAGAGGTCAAATCGATAAGCTTTCACGAACTTCGCAAGCCCAACATGTCCACAAACACCAAGCTTCTGAACCTACGAGAAGCCTTGGCCAATCTCTCGGCATCAACAGGAGTGACAAGCAAATACGTGCCTCGTCATGTCCGCGTGTTCTACAAAGACCTCTACAATCGCAATCCGGGTCTCAAGGACCACCTCGGCTTTCAGTCGCCAGTGGACAGACTCATTACCATCAAGCGTGAAGCTCGCGACCTCGAGAGTTTCCTTATGGACAGCTTCCAGCTTCTCATGAGTTCTATCAGTGTTCTGGAGACGCAGCGGGGCGCCGAGCAAGCCCTCATCAGCATCGAACAGGCAGCGCGAACTACGCGCCTCACGCAGCTTGCGTTTGTTTATGTGCCACTTACCTTCGTCACGAGCATCTTCGGAATGAACGTGAAGGAGATTAGCGAGCCGCTGCCGCCTCTCTGGGTCTGTTCTGTCACGCTTGCCGTTGTTGCTGCAGGTACGGCGGCCTTGTTGGGAGGTATTGAGCTTTTCATCATCAAGAACACTACAGGCGACAACTGGGCGGCGAAGGGCAATCTGATGCTATCTCCTCAGTACCAGACGAGTGCTGCATGGTCTTGATCACAAGAGCTTGATATTGAGTGCCGAACTGAGCAACTCCTAGAAGCTTGCAGATTCTGAATATTGAAAGTACACTCGTAGGCAATACTTTATGACCTTGTTCTTAGCCTCCTGCAGCCAAGTGCGCGCCGTAGCAACGAAGGGAGTTGATTTGCGAATCCTCTTCTTAAGATAGAACGACCTAGCGCAGGCTGAGCAGACCGGCGCGTACTGTAATCCCGGCGTCCACAGGCGAGACTTAACGACATTGGCGGCCAAGACAATACATCTCAACCCGAACACAACAAGTTGCTGAACTAAGTGTTGCAACATGGCTTCAGCGATACGGAACACCAAGTCGAACATCATCCATCCCGTAGATGCGTCTACTGAATACCAGATCTTATCAACGTGGCGTCAGGCTGGAGATAGTTGAGAAATGGGGAAACGACATTCCACAGTATGCAATCTTCTCGCATACCTGGTCTGACTCCGAAGTACTCTTTGCCGACATTCTCAATGGAACTTTTGGCGGCCGGGCTGGCTTCTTTAAGCTGGAAGCGGCTCTGTTGCAAGCAAAGAATGACGGATGGGAATGGCTGTGGGCTGACAACTGCTGCATCGACAAAACCAACTCGGTTGAGCTGAGTGAGGCGATCAACTCTATGTTCAAGTACTACAAGGACGCGGAGATCTGCTATGCCTATCTTGCTGATGTATCTACCACCGCGTGGAAAGACGAGATTCGAAAAGCTCGATGGTGGAAGCGAGGCTGGACACTTCAAGAACTGATCGCTCCATCCTCTCTGCAATTCTTTTCTCGGAGCTGGGACTCCTTAGGCACCAGGGACGATCTTCGCGAAATGACAAAAGGCATCACTGGCATCGAGGACGAGTACTTGACCGGCTATCCCATCGAGCACGCCAGTATTGCAAAACGCATGGCTTGGGCAGCGTCTCGAGAAACCACACGAGATGAAGACATAGCCTACTGCCTGATCGGGATTTTTGACGTAAATATGCCGATGCTTTATGGTGAGGGTGCACAGCGTGCGTTCGTCAGACTACAGGAAGAAATCATGAAAAATAGCGAGGACCACTCGCTGTTCGCCTGGACCAAATTCCAAGACGATAACGTACAACACGGTCTCCTTGCGGACTGCCCAAAGGACTTCCAGAGAACGGCTTTCACAACAGCATACAATGGCAATGCAGATTACAGTCCGCCCGTCATGACAGCCAAAGGCCTTCGTATAAGTTTGCCGTTGATCCCAAAAGCGGATGGTACGTTTGTGGCGGCTCTGCTATGTCATGGAGTCGGGTACGACAGTCGACTTGCCGTCTGCCTCACAAAACTGCCCACCGGGGATAATCAGTACGCCAGAGTCAAGTGCCGGGACATGGCTTCGATAGCCTGGGTTGGACAACCGCGAGAGATTTATATTCGCCAACGCTTCATTTCTATCGACGCACGATTCGATCGCCCGCATGGGTTTCAAATTCAAGGATTGCATTGTTCAGCTGCAGATCCTGGATTCGCAGGCTATAGAATCATCGAACAGCAATCCTTGTATTCCGACATGTCTTCCACTTTATCGCTTCGGAGGCCAACCCCATTGCGACGGGACTGGAGTAGCGTACCCCTCGTTTATCGAATCCAGAAAAGTCCGAGAGTTCTGGCCGTAGCGCTTCTAATTCGACGCACTCGACAGCAAGGGCTTCGTACTCATGCTGGGAGCTCATTCAGATTTCTCCGTTGGTTTCTGTGTCGAAGAGATTGGCAACCAAGAATCTTTGCCCCATTACGACGACCTACAGAAAAGTTTTGTACCACAGCCTCCAGAGACGCGTATGGCACTCGGTCTTCAAACAGTACTAGTGAACGTCCAAGAACGAGTGGAAGAGAGCGCACACCCGCCTGTCAAGATCTACCATATCGATATTGAGGTCGAAGCTAGGCCGAAGCCTCCGAGAGACGATGCTCTCGACGACGCTGTTGTCGCAGGGGACAACCGAGCCAGAAAAACTGGAGTTCGTGACAGGATTAAGCGTATTTGTGCTTGACAAATTGCAAAGCAATATAGCGAGCTTAAACCTGACCAGTTTACATTTATCGCATCTAAACATCTATCATTCCCACAGTAACGCATCATATCATACAGTAAACCATCTTCCCATTCCCAAAACGCCTTCCAGTCATCTAGCATGCAAACGGCGTGTTGCCGTCTCCGTTGGCGTAAATAATGTCCTGAACACTGGCATAAGTGCCACTGCCCAGCACCAGCAAGCCAATAAGGAAAATGGCGCCGTTCAGCACCGAGAGGCCAATGTTGCGCCAGGTGCCATACCATTTGCCCTCCTTCAGCAGGTAGAACCAGAACAAAGGCGGGAAGTACAACGTAAAACCGCTAATGAACAGACTCGAGATAAGGCCGAGCAGGGCATTGAAGACGGGAATTGCCTCAGCGATGACCCAGGCCACGATTGTGATGGCAGCTACGAGGCCAATCCAGACAGCCCAGCCCTTCTTGGTGTTCGTGTATTTGATTACCGAGTTCGGGAAGGCGCGGTTGATGATATAGCGACCGACGACGGTTGTGTTGATCGAGCCAGAAATGAAGACGACCGGAATGGCGATTCCGAAGGCAATGCGGGAAACGACGCTGCTAGCGGAAAGGAGCGCAGGGCTTTGCACTTCAGAACCCACGAAAACGTAGATAAGAGAGCCGGTCAGGGTGTAGATTGTGATCTCAATCAGACCGAGGGAAAGCGACGACTTGACGTAGTCTCTAGGAGTGTGCATTTCGTCCATAAAACTGAACTGACACATAGCGAACGAATATGCGAACAGAATGTTCGTGATCGCGAGGAAGGCAGAGTAGTAGGTAGTATCCTCAGGGGGGAAAGCTTGCCAGTCTACGGCTGCGAGACCGCCCGCAGCGTTGGTCGAACCCACACCAGTGGCAATGATCGTGATGCCGATGGCGAGCAAGATCGATGCGAAGTCGATGTAGCCCAGGACAGCAAACTCAGCGAAAGAAGGTGGAAGTGCGAGGAAGAATAGAACGATCGCGGAGACGATCGACCAGACCAGGGTACAGGTGCCTGTGCCAGAGATCGTGTCCAGAGTGATGGCGCCAGTCAGCGCATGCGATCCAGTCGACAGAATTAAAAGCGCGGCGAACATAAATCCAGCGAGTTCTTTTCCAAAGCGTCCCCAGATGAGCCCAACAGCATCGGCATAGTGGGCGATTTCAGGAAACTTGAGCTTCACCTGACCAATCAGGTAGCTGGTGTAGATTGCAATCACACCGAGTCCAACAGTGATCAGGACGCCAGGAACGAGGCCGAGTTTCGCATAGGCCGAAGGGATCGAAAGGGAGCCCAAGGCCACGGCCTCCACAATCATCATAATCGTAAGTCGCTTCCATCCTAGCCGGCTGTACTTGTGCTCGCCCCTCTCGATGGTCGTATTGATGGCGAGTTCATTGTCGTCCAGCAGCTTCGGATCATGACCACCCTGCTTCTTGCTTGCACCAGAATCCGAAGATGGCTTTCTAGAGGCAAAATCGTCCCCGCAGGCTTCGATGGGCTGGTGTGGAGTGGTCATCGTTGCTCTTTGTCAGACTGCAGGATGCAAATGAGACTAAACAGCAGGAAGTGAAGACACAGACACGCGATTTGTAGAAATGCTGCGTGGACATGTATATTTAGACCAAGACATGACAAACCTAGACAGACTTGTGGGGGCCTTGGAAGGGATTTTTACGGCGCAAACACACGG
>MSJI02000011.1:73248-106181 GCA_001931905.2 Cladosporium sp. IMV 00045
TCTCTGGGGCATCTGGTGGGCTCGGCGATCTTGCCACGGTCGATGTCGACCTTAACAGTATGATGACAAACGGAGCAGCGGAAAAAGGCGTCTTTCATGTCGGGAATGACAGGGGTTGTGCGAATGACAAGACCCTTCACGGAAACCATTCTGTCCATGTCGCCGGGGTTCAGGTCGCGCAAATTGATCGTTTTGTCCAAGCCAAATGGCCGTACGCGGTAAATCCTCTGTTCGGCTTCGGTCGCCAGATCAGGAATGTCTTCGAGCCCTTGAGCAGGAACGGGCGTTTGGCCGCCGATGTTGTTGTCAACATCCGAGCTAGGCATAGGAGGCGCAGAGCTGAGATCCCTCGTTCTGTTCGCCTCGTTTTGTCTTTGTTGCGTTTGTGCTGAACGCATGGTGTCCATCTTCTTTTCAGCCAGCTCAACAATCACCTCCTTGACGACGGTGTCCATCAAGGGGACAATCTCACTTGGGAAAGACTGCAATTGATGCCAAAGCTTCCTGGTGGGAGGATAGGCCTTCAGATTTCTGACGTCGAGGTAGAGGAAGCGAACACCAAGATCCAGCATGGTCTCCAGCATTGTAACGTACTCCTTCTCACGTCCAGGATGGCTAGCGTCAAGTGTCGTGCCTTCTTCAAGCTCTCCGTCTGCGATCAAGCGATATTTCTTCTCGAAGTTGAGCAAAAAATCTCTCATCGCTCTGAACGAATGCTGAATGACAATGTTCGTACCCCAAATGACGGCGCCAGTGCCTCCACCCATCTGATCAGCATCTGAAGTGTTGGGATTGAGGTTAGAGAAAGTTGCTGCATCTGATGGGCCATCGGCAATGGGCATGCCGTTCTCGTCGACGAACATTCTTCTCCTCCGGCTACTGCTGGGGTTCATGATATCGGAATCAATGTCATGGCGTCTGTTCATTGCGTTCGTTTGGCTCCTCAGGGGAGAGCGGACGAACAAACCGCTCGAGCTGGTTCTATCGGGACCGCGTGCATCGCTCATAGGACCAGCGGGATCGGAGCTGGAGGCATAGTGGATGGGAGACGAGTCTGTGGTATGTTAGCTCCCGCTTGTAACTCGATTATACAATCAATGCAACGTACCACCACCCATACCGCCACTCGCTCTTGGAGTCCTTCCCCCTTCACTACTCGGCGGGCCCATCTGCCTCTTCAGAGGCGAGCTGGCACCAGCCGCCGCAGCGCCTTGACGTCCAGACTGGCTCTGACTCTGGCTTCCGTTCGGGCTGGATCTGAAAAACAGGGGACTCGACGTGGGAGGTGCTTGGCTCTGAGAGATGTTTTGGGAAGACGGCGCATTTCCACGGGGAGTAGCATCTTGCATGTTTGCATCGGACGCTTCTGAGCGCAGTTGTTCGTCGGCGGCAGCATTCTCCCTGCCATTGTTGGGGAGCGAAGGGCTCGAAGCGGGTGCTTGTGAAGATCGCGCAGAGCGACGAGGAGTGCCGTTCGTCGAGCTGCGGTTCGAGCGGCGCTGCTCTGGCGACGACATGGTGGGTGTTGTGTCTTTGCGACAGAAAGACAGTGTCGGTGTGTGGAAAGTGGGAGTATGTTTACTAAAGGCTTGAGGGGCTTGCGCTGTTTCGCAGACAACGCGAAGGTCTCGCGAGGCAGGCGCGACGCAGCCACTTAAAGCTCTTTTGAGCTCTAGCGCCGAAATTAGCCAGCGAGAGACTCCAAACCGACCCCTCCACAGATCAAGATTAATATTAAAAGTCACTTCTGAAACAAGAATACAATACAAGACAAGCAAAACCAATTCACACATAATGCCCGCCCCTTCTCAGCTCGCAATCGCCACTTCGGCTCTCAACCGTCTGGTCAAGGAAGAGGCCAGCTATCATAGCGAACTCGAGGAGCAAAGTGCACGCATTGCTAAGCTCGAGGCCGGCGAGGGTGCCGACGATGAGAACGCCGAATACATTCTGAGACAGAACGTGAGCATCTAATCGCTCGGGGAGTGCTTGGTGGTCATCCACTTACAATCATTACAGAAGCAAGCACTCGAGCAGACTAAGGCTGTTTTCCCTCCCCTCAAACAAAAGATCGAGGATGCGTTGAGCAAGCTCGAGCAGCAGATTGTGAGGCTACAAATTTCTCGTGATACTATTAGTAGCTACATGATACTAACTTTACGATTCCTAGGAGCAGGACAAGGACCAGGCTTCTCCTGAAGAGGTCACTAAAGCCAAGGAGGCCGTCACTGCTGGACAAAATGCTGTCAAGGAGGCGTCTTAATTGGAGAAAAAGTTCACTTTCAGCATATCTGTACAGTCATAGATACCCATCCAAACACCCACGAAGGTGCTACACTACGAATCGTCCATCTCCATCGTCATGCCTTCTGCTGGCTCCTTCACCTGCTCATCTTTCGCCTCGAGACCTGTAGACGCCTTCGGCTGTTCCTGAGAGTCTGCAGCCGACGGAGCTGGCGTGGCATCGTCGCCCATCTCAACGTCTGCAGCAACATTTTGAGTTTGCGCTCCTGGGCTGACGGCTCGTGAAGAATTGACAGTTCCGCCCTCGACTTCGAGAAACTTGTTCCTGGGACGTTCCTCGCCTTCCTCAATGCCTTCGGGCATTGGTGTCGCACCTCCAGGCAGAGGAGTTGATCCTTCGGGCATTGGTGTTCTTCCACCAGACTCGTGCCTAGGCGTCCTTCCATCTTCGATACCAGGCGTTCCCATTCGGCTGCGGTCATCCTTCTCTCCGTCACCGTCCTCCATAGCATCATCCTCCGCCTGCTCATCTTCTTCCGGCTCCTTGATTCCTTTAATCACCCTGCGCATGACTTCACCCTCGTGCACCACGCGCTCAAACTGCTCCCTCCGACCATCCCAAAGACCTTCAATCTCCACACCTTCCTGCTCAAGCTCCTCAATCTCCTTCTCAAGCGTCGCGATGTCTGCCCTACACTCATCGCGAGGCTTGAGCTTCTTGTCGTCGAGAATTTTCGAAGCAAGCGTGTCATAGCCCTTTCTTAGCTCGAGCACCTTTTGTGCTTCCGCAAGCTGCTCTCGTAGCAGCAGAGTATTATCCCTCACGGCCTGCGCGGTCGCTAAGATCTTAGCTTTCTCGGCCGCATAGCGCTCGCGTTCCCTGGCATTGGAGCTTTGGATGAGCTGGATTCGCGTGATCGAGCTCTCTAGGGCAGCAAAGTCAAGCAAGACTTCTTCCCTGAATTTCTGTCGCACGTTTGGATCGGACGCTGGCTCTTCCTGAGTCTCTTCCGAAGCTTCTTCGCCGTCGGGAGGGGGCGAGGGTAGTTGTTTGGGCGTAGAGCGAAGAAGCGAGTCGCGGTCCAGCAGGCGTTTGGTCACACGTTGGAAAGGTCTCTCTTCGATTCCAAGCAGGCGCGTGGAGTGCAGTGCATCCTCGGCAGGCTGCGCCAGGATGCCATAGTTGTGCGCAGACATGTTGCAGACGTCTCAGTGAAGCTTGTCAGTAATTGTCGCGTGCTGGTAGTGAGGTATTGAAAGGAAGATCGCTGGCGCTGGTCGTGAAGCGGAGTCGGCGGTCCGCTGCCGTCGAGGCTTATCTGATTGCTGCTCCTGGGGATGACGGCACTATTTATAACTCCAGATGAAGACTCGCGAACCTCATGAACTGTGTTTACACACTTCTGACATTCACTTGGGTCGCTCCTCTTTGTACGGTCCCCTGGCCTCTTATGATGCTGCTGCCGAGTCCAATACACACTTCAACGCCCGATCCCCTTCCTCAGCCCTGAAGCACTGCTTCATCGACGACCTTCGAGAACAGCTTAGTTTACACGAGTTCGTTCAGGATTGCTCTGTTTTATGTCTACCAGTTTCGTTCTTGAAGTACTGAAGACTGTAACATACAAAGCTTTTGAACATCGCGAACATATCTAAATCGATCAACGCCGTCCCATTCGAGCCAGGAGCGACCTTCATCAATATGCCGGCTCCTTCCCTTTCAGCCATGGCGCAAAATGCGGCCATACGCAACATATCCAGCATTACAGACATCTCGGACCTACCCTACCATGCTGTTGAGCCAATCCTCCGACGCATCGACAACCCACAACAACTGCGTGAGGTCGAAGTCAACTGCCCCCACATTGCCGAGAGCTCCGGTCCTTTATGGAATGCGTTTATCAAACGTGACGTGTCGAACGCCGACCGAAAAATGATCTACCCCAAAGATCCTAGATCATGGTGGAAAGTCTATCGAAAGATGTTGAGGCAAGAGGAGGCGGAGAAAGCTGAGGCCGAAGAGGGGCTGAAGAGGGCCATGATGGGGTTGCAAGAAGCTAAGGGCTCTAACGAAACGAAGATTGTGAATAAGGTCATGACGCAGGGACAGAAGAAGAAGACAGGGTTCTTTGACGGTGTGATGCATAGTGGCAGTGGTGGTGGGAGTAAGGCGATGCTCTGGAACGCGAAGAATGGGCGGGATGCTTTTGGTGCAATGCAACGAGCAACGGCAAGTAAGCAAAGCGTCTTCAAGCCTGTCACCAGACATACCATCCCGGACGCAAAGAGTCAAATCCGAGTCGCCCCAAAAAGCATGGCCATGGAGTATTCAAATCCCGGCAATGAGGCTGTCCTCAAGGCCGCAGCGGAGCAGAAAAAAGCCGCGGGCCTACAACCACAAAGACAGCGAATCTTCACGCCGAAGAGCAGTCTGGGTAAAACCGAGATGGCATTCAGGAACGAAGAAATGAAGGAACAGCTGGAAAAAGAGAGGAGGTTACGCGCGCTCACAAATCCTGCCGCAAGATCAGCCATGTATCCCGCATCAGCAACGACGCAGACAGCCTCCAGCTCTTCGCAACGCCCATCAGCTACTACAAGTCGACCTGCAGGTGGTCAAGCAAAACGCGCAATAGAGGCCAGCTTGTCTCCCTCGCCTCCAAGATCGAACAGCCCAGCGAAGCAGCCTACACAGCAAAAGCCTGCACCTGTTAAACGAAAGCGACCGGCAGTTGACCCCTTCCTGTCGGCTAAGCGGAGCCGTCCTTGAATAAGTGCATGAAATGATATCAACCTCGCATTTTGATACAACAAGATCGACACACACACAAGGTCGCTATGAGCGCATGCCTAATAGAGGTTACTCGACTCGGCCTCGACATGAGACAATTAGAGTATACCGCGTGGCTGCAGGAACATGTATTGGATATCGCAACAAAAGTCTACGCTGATTGTTACACCGGCGCTTGGGATCAGCTGCGCTCGGAAGGTGTTAGTCTGGCCACGAGGTGCCACGTGGATTGTAAATGATACTGCTCTCAGTGCTCTGAAAGGTACATAAGGATACATGCACATAGAAAATGCACATAGCCGCATCTGGTCGTCCCGAAAGTGGAGACGCACCAAAGATTGTATACGTCCTCGTCCAATCCCGGCGTATGGAGTTGAGAGAAACCCCGGTCCTGCATTTGAGATGCATATGGCCATGTCAGATCTTACCACCGTCCCTTTCCAGATAATCCTACAAGATGGATCGAGGAATCTGTTTTGTCTCGAGATTACACTCTCGATGAAGATAGTCCTAGGTATCGACCTAGAAAGTAGTTGAGGCAGAGCCTCGGTCTCTCAAAGCCTGTGGAATGCATGAATAAGGTAAATTCGTTCCCAAGTCATGCCTGCCTTGCATCTAGGCACTTTGATCAGCTGCACTTGGTAGTTGGTATATCTATTCAATCTTTTTTACCTTACACACAATGTTGGAGCTTTCAATCTGTTATTATTCGATGTCCCCTTCTGGATCACCTATGACGGTTGCCTCGCCCGTTTCGCCCAGCCAACCAACAACGTCCGCTGGAGACTGAAACACTGACACGAAGCCAGCCACTCGCTGCTCCATCACAGACCTTGCCGTTATCGACATTCCCTCGGTGCCATCGAACATAGCATTATCCATATCATGCATCGAACTCATGACAGCGATATCACCAAAAAAGGCTACTGCCCGTGAAGCTGCCGGCATCCTCTAATGTAGTTGTCCAGCTGATCAGCCAGAATAAGCCTGTCGGCTTGACGCTATCCATGGCGTACGCCATAACCTAGATGATCGACTCCTCCGCATTTTCTTCCGTTCATCTGAGACTCTTTTCGATATCCCTAGCCTTCCAAAGCATATTTTCCATTCTCGCCTCGCAGGCTGGCTACTGGGGGGCTTGCATCTTTCTCCATGTCTGAGACATCCAGGCTCTTGCCTCCGCCGAGGGCTAGGGAGGCAGGATGGCATTCTACCAGTCGATATATAGCAGCCTCTGAACGGCTGGCGCGAAGAAGGAGGGTGTTTCTGCTTTGTGTGATTACATTTACGCTACTTTACAGCATGATATCTCTCAGATCAACCGCGGCAATCATTTCCAGCATTTCTCTCACATTCGCACTTCCTCGACCCACTGGGAACGAAGCGGCCCACGCAAACACATTATCACAGCAATCGACTGGATCTGACGACAGTCCCGGTCATTGGTATTACGAATTTCAAAATGCATTGGCTTCGATGCAAAGCACATCCTTCTGGTCTGGTTACGACTGGCCAGACTCAATAGACTGGATTGCGGCATTTCTGGACACATTACTCGGTGCCACCGATCGTTCTTTTACCGAAATACTCGTCGAATATGACGGCAATCTACCAGGATCATACATCGCATCAAAGCCTACGATAGAAGGCGAGATCTCAAGATACCTCACGCAAATCGAATCTTTCTACGACTCGGAGAATATTGTAGATATTTTCGGGACGGCTTTCGACGATGCTCAATGGGTTGTGCTGGAGTGGCTGGAAGTCATCAGATTCAGCAACGAATACGAAGCATACAGCGGCAACGACACCGGGCCTAGCCAGGAGGATATCATGCATTACGCTCATCGCGCACACATCTTCTACAATCGCGTTCAAAACGAGTTTGACACATCACTATGCGACGGAGGCCTCACTTGGAATCCTGCACTGGAACCATACAAGAACGCCATCACCAACGAGCTTTTCCTGGCCAGCTCTATGGCCATGTATCTTTACTTCCCTGGAGACTACAACACCGATCCGTATCCCAGCGTGAATTATTCTACCGAATACAACGTCACGTTGCCGCCCATGCAATTTCTCCAACCGCATGATCCAGTCTTTCTCGACAACGCTCTTAAGGAATACGAGTGGTTCAAATCGCAAAACTTCACGAATGAGCAAGGCCTCATTGTTGACGGCTTCCACATCTCCGACAATCAGACCACATGCGACCAGCGCAATGAGATGGTCTACACTTACAATCAAGGAGTCATCCTTTCAGGCCTGAGGGGCCTCTGGGAAGCCACTGGTGACCCGAAATACCTCCAAGACGGGTACGATCTCATCAACACAGTAGTCGACGCCACAGGCTGGAACACGCGAAACACATCCGAGGCCAGCGAATGGGCAGGTCTTGGCCGCAACGGGATTATGGAAGACTATTGCGATGCGCCCGCGAACTGCTCTCAAGACGCGCAGATCTTTAAAGGCATCTATTTCCACCACCTAGGAATCTTCTGTGAGCCGCTACCCACAAGCGAGCCGCTCGTAGAAGGCCTGACGTCGCTTGCGGATGACGATCTGGCTGCTGCCCACAGTGGAAACTGCAATGGTTATACGCCTTGGGTTACACACAACGCCGACGCGGCTGTCTCCACGCGCAACCAGGACAATGTCATCGGTGGTTGGTGGGGAGCCAGCAGCAACGACCGTACGCAAGCGGCAGCATTGGACATGACTGTACCGCTTCCACAAGGCAGTTCTGATGAGCGCAATGATCCTACAGTGCTTGATCAAGCACCATGGGCTTGCCGTGGGCAACGAGGTTGTCAACAGAATGGACGAGTCGCGAGTTCTCGGACCCCAGGCTGGTTGCCCCCGCGATCTAATAAGAAGCGCGATGTGAATGATGGCGGGCGAGGAAGGACCGTGGAGACGCAAGCCAGTGGTGTGAGCGTGATAAAGGCGGCGAGCGATTTTACGAGGAAACGACCAGCGGCATGAGTGGATTCAAGACTTTTATGATGTTAGCATATATATTAATGATCAGTGGTTTACAACACATCCATTTATCTCAACAACGAAAAACAAAAGTCAAGATCTCACGTCATATTCAACCCATGTCAGAACATGCGTCCTTGGGTCTGGCTGCGGTCCGTGTGCCAAGTGGATTCCTCCATCTTGAATTCTCCATCTCCGCTCAAGCTTCATCTTTGTGTTCCGTCCTCTCCAAGCATCAGAATTGCCTTTGGAACTTTGAACAGCTCCGCGACGGATAGGAAGCTTTCTCACAGTCTATCGCATAGCTCTGATGACCAACATCAGAGCTGGCGTCTCGCCACGGCCAAGTATAAGTATTCCCGCGCGTCGTTATCTAGCCAAGTCTTTCCTCACACGTCCCCATCTCTAAAGCCTTGCTCGTTCGCTCGCTTAAAATCCGGTTTCGCCAAGTTGAGGTTTGGCCTGCGTCATCCCATATCCATAATGCACGGGTCCGTTCATTATTAAAATAATGCCTGCTCGCCGACCGATTCACTCGGTCAGGTCCAGTGAGAGAAAGACACAACTGCCGGCAAACATGAGAATACCACGTACGATCGCCCTGGTCCCGGCGATATTTCCAATATGGTTCGCCACGATGGTCGCCGGCGACGATAACGATAACAACAACAATAACAATAACAATGATTACGCCAGTAACGACGCCGACCCAATCGAAGCGACTTCGCCCAAGCGCGGCCTATGCTACGTCTCAGGCGAGGATCCCGAAGACGACCGCACGTGGGACCACTCCGACTCCGACCTAAGCTGGTACTACAACTTCCAAGCACATCCTATACGCGGGATGGACGACAAGCTGCAATACGTGCCCATGCTCTGGGGAGAAGATTCCGCAGACGACCTCGATGGCAGTTTCTTTGACGTGGTGAAAGGCCACATCAACTCCGGACGCGACATCGAGTACGTGCTTGGTTTCAACGAGCCCGACGGTTGCGAGGGCGGAGGTTCTTGCATCGATCCCGACAGGGCCGCGGAAGTCTGGATCGATCAAATCGAGCCGCTGAAAGACTTGGGTCTCAATCTCGGCGCACCGGCGGTGACTGGCTCTCCGCGTGGTTTGAGATGGTTGCAGGATTTCTACACCGAGTGCGATGGCGGCTGCACGACTGATTTTTTGCCTATTCACTGGTATGGCAACTTTGAGGGTATGGCCGCATACATCGGTCAGGTCAATGAGACATACCAGAACATGTCCATGTGGGTCACGGAGTTCAATTACCCCGAGCAGGATCTCGAGGAGACGCAGGCGTTCTTCAATCAGAGTATCAACCATTTGGACGAGCTGAGGTGAGTTACACGCTCATACTCCTCTCGACTACGATATATCGTGCTAACGATATATCCACAGCTTCGTCACTCACTACTCATGGTTTGGCGCTTTCCGCTCAGACGAAAGTAATGTCGGCCCAAATGGCGCCCTTTTGGATTCGGACGGCGAGCTTACCGATATGGGCTCTTATTACATGGGAGGGTCCTCCACCGGCAAGGTGCCCTCCAGCGCGACTGTAAACGCCGCTTTCGCTGGTGCGTCGGTGTTTGTCGTCGCTGCGGTCTTCTGGAGCTTCGGGTGATGTACACCGGGGATCCTCGGATGTGTCTTCCAACGGCACGGAAGTCATGAGACGATCTTTGGTCTGTATTGCGAACTTTCAGCGTTGTCGTTGGTAGTTTTACGTTGACGATACCACGGATTTTGAATTTTGTTTTCGTTCTTCGGCGATATACCTGGGTCACCGCCGAGGCCTTACATTTAGAATACGATATATATGAAGATATGATTAATACAGCGCATACCTGCGTTGATTCGTAAATTGGGACGCCTCTTAGTCTATCATTTGCGCTACAAAAGTGCACGTATAGGTCGGTGTGCGTATCCCTTTTCTAGCTAAAAGTTTTCGCAATTGCTCAGACACGTTCAAGAGCTTTTGTCTCCTTCCCACAGACTGAACAAGTGCAAGCTGGTGCAGCCGCCACACGTTTCGCCCCCTGCGCCGCTTTGCGACTCTCATCGGGATCAAGAGCATCGACAAGATCAAGCAGCAGGTGCTGCAACCGACGAAGTCGATTGACCACAGTTTGATCTCCCCGTGGACGAGCTTGGTCGACTTGATATATGCCACGCTCGAAAGTAGCGAACCAAGATCGAAAGAACTTCTCATCATCGACCTGAGAGCTGTCAGACTTCTCGATATCGCACGCGCCATCACGAGCCGGTCGACCAGCCTTCCACTTCCTCGTAAATTCCGCAAAACCCATGCAATACATCTGCGAAGTCCCGCCGGCATCCTGGCCAGCGACAGTCATCAGCTCTCCAATCGCATTTTGCTGGCCTTTCCAAAGCAGAAACGCTTCTCCCGCGACTGCATCGGTGTTCAGACACCTCTGCACGCTCCCCAAAACTTGCACGACTTTCTTCGTCTTGCCTTTCTCGTTGGTCGCGAAACACACGAACTGCGCTTGCTGCCGCAGCACGTGCGTCCAGGAAAGATACTGTCCGAGAAGGTAGGCCGTGTAGATTATCAAGCAATCCTGTTGTTCCGGTGTGCCGTGCAGATAGGATATGATGTTGAGTTCGACGATGTTGTAGAGTCGAGCTTGCAAGTCTTGCGATGCGAGAAGTAGCGGGTCGCGATACTTTCTGAGAAGACGTTCGGTTTCTTTCTCGGCCTTGCGGTCGTCTGTGTAGATGTTCAGAAGACCGGTGAAGACGGCGACGATTATTGAGGTGGCGAGGGAGAGGACTGCGATTGTGATGGAGGCTGCGTCGACCATTGCTAGAGCACGGATGCGCAAGTTGACCACTGCCTTGGTAGCTTTGTCGGCATGTGAAGAAATACTATTAGACCGGATCTGCGGATTAGATATTTTTGTTGTGGTATTCAGAAAGCTGCATGTTCGGTGTGATGCACTCCTTATCGATTGCTTCATGCAGCTAGTAAAAAGCGCGATGGATCAAGTTAAATATAGCTTTGGGCTGAAACGAGCCGAAAAGGCGAAAAAGACGATTGCGTTCGATAAAACGGGAAACATAATACATCGAAGTATACTTAGAAAATGCGCTCCGTACTGGGACGTACCCATTGCACCTCTTTGCAGGGCCTCTTATCCATGAACTTCTGAATCTTTTTCGTATCCCAGCCCGACATATAGCGCTGATCGGACTTCGACCAATCCTTAGGATCGTTGCCTTCTTCGAGATGAGGCTCTCTTGATCGACCCAGTCGGAAGGATCTGACGAACCAACATTTGCGCAAGTGATACGTCCACTGGAAGCAAGCCTCGGCATTCAAGCAGGCGGTGTTGCAGGAATCGGTGGATTCGTCCGGATTCCAAGGGTCGTCGTCTGCTGGACGATACGCGTCCCATTCGCCGTTGTCCCAATTGTCTCTTCTCTGAACAGTAAAGTTGAAATATTCCTGGGCAATGTCGCGGTATAAGATAGGCCTGAACGGCGTGTGCCTTTCCCACTGCCATCGCCAAAGATGATCCAGATCTTCCTCCGAAGACTTATGCAGCGACATGACTGGCTGGCACCAGTAACGATCGTGGAACGGGATGCCCTTTAACGGATGCGGATTGGTCTCTGGCCAGATTCCTTTGAGGTTCACGCCTACTTCGTGTAAAGCCCATCCGACCAAACTGTCACCGCAGCAGTCGCGAAGAGAATCCACCCAGTATTTCTCCGCAAGCTTACTTCCCTGCCACTCTCCAGTCTTTTTATCCCAATCTTCTGCGACCAGCAAGCGCATCGCGCCTCGGCTGATGATATACCCTGGTCCACCGTTTGCAAACCAAGTGCCGTCGCGCCCAGGGGAAGGAGATCCAAAGTAATGTGGGACGTCAGCGTCGAAATTTGCCAACAAGCGAAAAGCAGTATCCCACACGATGTGCGTGTCGCCTTCGTAGAACACGTACCACCTCTTCTCGGGTGCCATCCTCCAGGCGCGAGAGATTGATGGCAGAAATTTGAACTTGTCCGTCTTCCAGCCTTCCACGCCGGTCATTGTCTCGTCGTTTAGTTTCCTGCTTGACTGCAGCGCCATGAGATGTCGGTAAGGCTTTGTCTGGTCATCGCTCTTTATGAGCTTTTTCGGAATGTCTGCAATGACATTGGTGACGGCGTGTCCATCAATCTCTTCCTCAAGGTCGGAGAAAATGAGAACATTATCCAGGCATGCTGATGTACTGTTCAGGGAGTGGCGAGCACGGTTGATGACACCATGGCCGGTCTTCAGCACCGGCTGTATCTCCAGAAGTTTGTCTCTTGGGAAATAGCGGCAAAGCTCCTCCACTCTCGCGTTGTTTGCTGTGTCGTGGTCGACTGGAGGGAAAGAAGATACCGTTTTCCACGGATAAAACTCCGGCAGGGGATCGGGCGCCGGCTCGAGATCTGAAGTGAGATTGGAGACGTGCTGAGGGCTCAGTTGGTATGTCGATAAGGAAAAAAAATATATCGTAAGGCTGAGCACGACGGCGACACCAAGTATCGTCCGCCAGATAGAGTTTGTCAGCATTTGCTTGCTGTACGTTGTATACCGCAATCACGAAGTTGTGTTTGAAAGCCTAGGCGAAGCCACACTGTCAACAACTCGAGCCAATCTCAGTAAATCAGATATTTAGACGAGTTTGATGAGAGAATGAGTAGTATCCTCTGCGGGATACAAGTAGTCCACATGTTTAGACATCTCCAAGATATCTTCGGCACAGTGTGGACACCATCATTGTAAAAATAGGGCGGTGCTAATACAATCACGAGCCTTTACCAACCTATGACAGCCCCGAAACCGGTGAACAGGGCGCTGTCTGATCGCGATGATTCTCGTCCAAGTCCAGGAAAAGACACGAAGGATGTGTGATGAGTCGCATTCTTGAATCCTTGTGGATCTCAGAATTCCGAAATTCTTGCAGCAGTCGTCAAGTCGCGCGATGGAAGCAAGCGTCAGATTCCAAAGAAGTTAGCACAGACTAGCACTGACGGCGACGAAAGTTCCTGCCTTGGCCGAGGAAAGAGGCGATTCTGGTTCTTGTTGACAGGTATGACAGCCCTGCAGTTTCTATCCACGTATGGTTCATCAGGTTCGGCAAATTCCTTGGAGATCCATCTAGGTAAACAGCACGATTCTTACAGCAACTCGTCTAGTGCCTTCACATGAGGGACCAGTGTTGCGTCCAGCGCCGCAATTCGGCATTGGTCTCCATCAAATCAGATCTTGGCGAAAGGCTAGGAAGAGCAGTGACGAACGTTAGAAATGGTTTCTAGTTCGTGACAGGACACCGCTCTGCCATGGTGCATACGGGGCCCGCGGGTGCTTTCATCCAAGTTAGCGGATATCATATGACGAGTCATCATATAAAGATGACGGGACGAATAAGTAAAGGAGATTCGATGCATCACATGAGGTTTAGCAGAAAACAAGATGATGTCTACACGGCAGATAGGAAAAAACAAGGGGATGGAATTTTGGGGCTTTGCAAAGAAGCGCTGTGGCGCACGTGGCTTCTCAGCATCATCTACCTACATGTACCTTCTACTTCATCCCATTGACGCAAAGTGCTGCCTCGTTACTAACATATCATCAGTGGCATGAGAGGTATTCCAGCTGGCGAAATACCATAATGGGTAGAGCAATTATTACCCTTACCGGCGGCAGTTTCTCTCGAGGGCCACTCAGCCTACCTAACCTACTGTACTGGTTCAGCTTCTTTGGGAAGCAGTCGTAGACTTGAGTTAATCAACCAGGCCATAACGCAGCGGTAGCTGGCCCAATGTACGTCTCATAGGACGAGATGAGGCTTCTCCTGTACTGTGCCTCGCGGGGCGAAGTACATGCAGATGCATGGTAAGTGCCGCGCCAAAACGGCGGCCTCAGCCTCAGCCTCAGCCCTGGTTCGCTTAATATGGCAGCACAGGTAGCATTTCGCTGGAGTGGTTCGACCAACAATTCCTGGCTATGGCTGAGATATCATATTGCATATATGGAACTGGCAGGAGCACATTGCGATAGCATCTCGCACAGTTAGTACTCTTATCTCATTATCAGCTCAAGTTTGCGATGAACCAACTCTCAGACGAAGACTTCGGGAAGCGCGTCAGGCTTGCAGCCGCCGAGTCGGGCAGTACGGATAATCTACCTCCTCTGCGATCTTATCTTTCTCTTTCTGGCAGGCCTGTCGCATCTTGGTTCAATGGCTCAATTCAAGAAATACACAATCTTGACCAGGTTCTTGCCTGTGCTAAGCGAGACGCAGATACTTCTCAGCGGGCGATATGCGTCATTGAGAATATCAGCTGGGACTGGCTATGCAGCATAGGAAACGCTTGGGATATAGAGCCGGTGTTCTTCGCAGGACATGGTGTCAACCCAACGGGCGACGATGCTTGGTTGACGTTGTTCCCCAAGCACCGTGAATCTCCAACCGTTCAGCCAGCTCCTTCTAGGCACAAACATGTGGACGGAGTTTTCGAACATCACTATCTTGCTAAAGATTCTATGGCGGAGGAGGAGATTCGGCGCGGACTTCTTCGCTCGTCATACCGGCGGAGATGCTGGATCCCTAAATCTCCTTATTCACCTTCCTGCTCTACGCGTATGTCGTACTGTAGGGTTAACGCTAATCTCTGTGTGTATTCAACATGAACCCTTCATAAGACACTTGACTCACAAGTAATAGATCTATTTCTGGTTGATCCGCCGCTATATCCAGCTTCATACGACACTCGGACTTGGGACGATAAGACTACTGCTAGTTCGCAGGAGGACCGCAAGAAGACTGCTTTACAGCTATAATGTGATACAACTGGAGATGGCATCGCAATTCCACAGCTTCTCAAAAGAAAGGTGTATAGCCTACGCCAAGCGTTGCAAAAGGTGTTCAGACACAACTGGCACTCCCACATTTTGTTCGACCAATGTGACCATGCAATCAGCCACGGCGAGCTGTTACACCTCATGACGGCCTCTTTGCACCAAAGCAACTCCACAGCAATCCATGAGGAGGTCAAGTCGATAAGTTTTCACGAACTCCGCAAACCCAACATGTCCACAAACACCAAGCTTCTGAGATCTACGAGAAGCCTTGGCCGATCTCTCGGCATCAACAGGAGTGACAAGCAAATACGTGCCTCGTCATGTCCGTGTATTCTACAAAGACCTCTACAATCGCAATCCGGGACTCAAGGACCACCTCGGCTTTCAGTCACCAGTGGACAGACTCATTACCATCAAGCGTGAAGCCCGCGATCTCGAGCGTTTCCTTATGGACAGCTTCCAGCTTCTCATGAGTTCTATCAGTGTACAGGAGACGCAAAGGGGCGCCGAGAAAGCCCTAATCAGTATCGAACAGGCAGCGCGAACTACGCGCCTCACGCAGCTTGCTTTTGTTTATGCGCCACTCACCTTTGTTACGAGCGTCTTCGGCATGAATGTGAAGGAGATCAGCGAGCCCTTGCCCCCTTTGTGGGTCTGCTTTGTCACACTCGCTGTTGTTGCTGCAGGTACGGCGGCGTTGTTAGGTGGTATCGAGCTTTTCATCGTCAAGAAGAAGACTACAGGCGACAATTGGGCTGCGAAGGGCAATTTAATGCTGTCGCCTAACAGCTCTGTGAATCAGGTTGGAGATCTGCAGCAGGCACGCGGCAAGATTGAGTATTAATGCGAACCTGCCCACTGCCTCGCTGGGCAAGCATTATTCGACGCGTGCTGCACGGCCTCGGACACAAGATCTGGACATTGATTGACATTTCGAGCCTCCAAAAAGTTTGCAGATTCTGAAGACGGAGGGTACATTCGCAGACGATACTGTACTTCTTGTTTGACCCATTCACAAGCATGCTGTTGCCCGAAGGAACCGACTCACAGCGCTCATAGCCATCAACGCACGCGGGCAAATGCACCGCAAGATCCGTACGCGCAGGAATGTCTTGCTATTCCGGTCTGCCAATTTCTGTCAGCTTTTCTTCGCTTTCAGCCGTTGATTGACTCGAGCTCTGGCGCCGTAGCTTTGAGATATCCCAAATGTATCACTATGAAAGCCAACAAACAGGACGATCGCCCAACCTTGTGGTTGGGTGGAGCCTCACAATAATTTTGGTATTAGCCTCCTGCAACCAAATACGCGCCGTAGCAACGAAGAGAGTTGATTTGCAGATCCCCTTCCAAAGATAGAACAACCTAGCGCAGGCTGAGCAGTCCGGCGCGTACTGTGACCGCGGCGTCCAAAGGCGAGATTTAACGACATTGGCGGCCAAGACAATACATCGCAACCCGAACACAACAAATTGCTGAACTTAAGTGTTGCAACATGTCTTCAGCGATGCGAAGCACGAATTCGAACATCATCCATCCCGTAGATGCGTCTACTGAACACGAAATCTTATCAACGCGGCGTCAGGAAGCTGGAGATAATTGAGAAATGGGGAGACGACATTCCACAATATGCAATCTTCTCGCATACCTGGTCTGACTCCGAAGTACTCTTTGCCGACATTCTCAGCGGAACTTTTCGCAGCCGGGTTGGCTTCTTTAAGCTGGAAAAGGCTCTATTGCAAGCCAAGAATGACGGATGGGACTGGCTGTGGGCTGACAACTGCTGCATCGACAAAACCAACTCAGTCGAACTGAGTGAAGCGATCAACTCCATGTTCAAGTACTACAAGGACGCCGAGATCTGCTACGCCTATCTTGCTGATGTATCTACCACCGCGTGGAAAGGCGAGATCCGAAAAGCTCGATGGTGGAAGCGTGGCTGGACACTCCAAGAACTGATCGCTCCATCTTCTCTGCAATTCTTCTCTCGAACCTGGGACTCCTTAGGCAGCAGGAACGATCTTCGCGAAATGATCCAAGGCATCACTGGCATCGAGGACGAGTACTTGATGGGCTATCCGATCGAGCACGCCAGTATTGCAAAACGCATGGCTTGGGCAGCGTCCCGAGAAACCACACGAGATGAAGACATAGCCTACTGCTTGATCGGCATCTTTGACGTGAACATGCCGATGCTTTACGGTGAGGGCGGGCAGCGCGCGTTCGTCAGACTACAAGAAGAAATCATGAGAAATAGCGAGGACCACTCACTGTTCGCATGGACCAAATTGCAGGATGATAACGTACAGCACGGTCTCCTTGCAGACTGCCCAAAAGACTTTCAGAGAACGGCTTTCACGACAGCATATAAGGGCAATGCAGATTACAGTCCGCCCATCATGACAGCGAAAGGGCTTCGTATGAGTTTGCCGTTGATCCAAAAAGCGGATGGTACTTTTGTGGCGGCTCTGCTATGTCATGGAGTCGGGTACGACAGTCGACTTGCCGTCTACCTCACGAAATTGCCCACCGGAGATAATCAGTACGCCAGAGTCAAGTGCCAGGACATGGCTTCGATAGCCTGGGTTGGACAACCGCGAGAGATTTATATTCGCCAACGCTTCATTTCTATCGACGCAAGATTCGATCGCCCGCATGGGTTTCAAATTGAAGAATTACATTGTTCAGCTGCAGATCCTGAATTGGCAGGCTATAGAATCATCGAACAGCAATCCTTGTATTCCGACATTTCTTCCACTCTATCGCTTAGGAGGCCAACCCCATTGCTACGGGACTGGAGTAGCGTACCCCTCGTTTATCGGATCCAAAAAAGTCCAAGAGTCCTGGCCGTAGCGCTTTTGATTCGACGCACGCTCGACAGCGAGGGCTTCGTACTCATGCTGGGAGCTCATTCAGATTTCTCCGTTGGCTTTTGTGTCGAAGAGATTGGTAACGAAGAATCTTTGCCCCAATTCAACGACCTGCAGAAAAGTTTTGTACCACAGCCTCCAGCAACACATATGACACTCGGTCTTCACACAGTACTAGTGAACGTCCAAGAACGAGTGGAAGAGAGCGTACATACGCCTGTCAAGATCTACCATATCGGAATTGAGGTCCAAGCTAGGCCGAAACCTTCGAGAGATGATGCTCTCGACGATGTTGTTGTCACAGTGGACAATCGAGCCAGGAAAGCTGGAGTTCGTGACAGGTTCAAGCGTTTTTGGACGTGACAAATTGTGAAGCAGTATAGCGAGGTTGAACCTGGCCAGTATACATTTATCGCATCTAAACATCTATCATTCCCAGTAACGCATCGTATCATACAGTAAACCGTTTCCCCATTCCCAAAACACCTTCGAGTCATCTAGCATGCAAACGGCGTGTTGCCATCTCCGTTCGCGTAGATGATATCCTGAACACTGGCATAAGTGCCACTGCCAAGCACCAGCAACCCAATAAGGAAAATGGCGCCGTTCAGCACCGAAAGACCAATATTATGCCAGGTTCCATACCACTTGCCCTCTTTCAGCAGGTAGAACCAGAACAAAGGCGGGAAATACAACGTAAAGCCACTGATGAACAGACTCGAGATCAGCCCGAGCAGGGCGTTAAAGACGGGAATCGCCTCAGCGATAATCCAGGCCACGATCGTGATTGCAGCGACGAGACCGATCCAAACGGCCCAGCCCTTCTTGGTGTTCGTGTATTTGATCACCGAGTTCGGGAAGGCGCGGTTGATGATATAGCGACCGACGACGGTTGTGTTGATCGAGCCGGAAATAAAGACGACCGGAATGGCGATACCGAAGGCGATGCGGGAAACGACGCTGCTAGCGGAAAGGAGTGCAGGGCTTTGCACCTCCGAACCGACGAACACGTAGATAAGCGAGCCGGTCAGGGTGTAAATCGTGATCTCAATCAGACCGAGGGAAAGTGACGACTTGACGTAGTCTCTAGGAGTGTGCATCTCGTCCATGAAACTGAACTGGCACATGGCGAACGAATATGCGAACAGAATGTTGGTGATAGCGAGGAAGGCAGAGTAGAAGGTGGTGTCCTCAGGGGGAAAGGCTTGCCAGTCTACGGCTGCGAGACCGCCCGCAGCGTTGGTCGAATCAACACCAGTGGCGATAATTGTAATGCCGATGGCGAGCAAAATCGATGCGAAGTCGATATAGCCCAGAACAGCAAACTCGGCGAAAGAAGGCGGGAGTGCGAGGAAGAACAGAACGATCGCGGAAACGATCGACCAGACCAGGGTACAGGTGCCTGTACCAGAGATCGTGTCCAGAGTGATGGCGCCAGTCAGAGCATGCGAACCAGTCGAAAGAATCAAAAGCGCAGCGAACATGAATCCAGCAAGTTCCTTTCCAAAGCGTCCCCAGATGAGACCAACAGCATCGGCATAGTGGGCGATTTCAGGAAACTTGAGCTTCACCTGACCGATAAGGTAGCTGGTGTAGATTGCAATCACACCTAGTCCAACAGTGATAAGGACGCCAGGAACGAGGCCGAGTTTCGCGTAGGCTGAAGGGATTGAAAGGGAGCCCAAGGCCACGGCCTCCACAATCATCATAATCGTAAGTCGCTTCCATCCTAGCCGGCTGTACTTGTGCTCGCCTCTCTCGATGGTCGTGTTGATGGCGAGTTCATTATCGTCGAGCAGCTTGGGATCATGACCACCCTGTTTCTTGCTTGCACCAGAATCCGAAGATGGCTTTCTGGAGGCAAACTCGTCCCCGCAGGCTTCGATGGGCTGGTGTGGAGTGGTCATCGTTGCTCTTTGTCAGACTGCAGGATGCAAATGAGACTAAACAGCAGGAAGTGAAGACACAGACACGCGATTAATAGAAATGCTGCGTGGACATGTATATTTAGACCAAGACATGACAAACCTAAACAGACTTGTGGGGGCCTTGGAAGGGATTTTTACGGCGCAAACACACGGACTGGTGTTGTGCCTGTACCTACCCGGAAGGTGGTAGCCGGAGTATGCCAGGCTGATCGCACCCGCCATAGTTCCAGAGGTTCGTCGACGATGCTGTGAATCTGAAGTTGCTATATTCTGATAGCTTTGTAGTCGAGACCATACACCCATTTTTTGCCCATCACGTCGTCCACATGGCTCTGTACGCCCTAAGAGCGCCTTGTTGCGGTCACAATAAAATGTCTGAGGCAAGCCTTAAAGCGTTGCTTAGCCTTCAAACTTTCACGCCCGGCCCGGAAAGCTTGCGCTTGAAGCATTTTCTTTCGCACCAAGCAGGGAAGGGTCCGTTTGCCGAACTTTCAACCACATCCAGGGTTTCTTGTATGTAAAAGTTACAAATCTCATGGCTGGGGATTGGTGATGTTACTGCTTTATTTTTGCCATGTGGACTGCCGTTTCGTTTGGGTGAATCTCCGAGTCTGAATTGTCTTTTTTGTCCCCATATGTCCCCCGGGGACTGCGCAAGTTTGTACGCTATGGCTAAACGTAAGTTGATGGGTTTATCTTTGCTATCATGAGCCCAGACAAGTTGGCGTAGTGAACAATTTTATCCAGTATAGCATGATTCAACCATTTGACGAGAGCAAATTGTTTGCTTCAGGTTCGGCCCGGGCAGGAGTCGGAGCTCGCATCTCGTTTGCTGCAGAAAGTATGTAAGAGTCGATACCACGCGGTAGAGTATTTCCCGAAACGGTCCACATGAAGAACATCGAAATGGACGCGTCGGAGGATCTGGCTGTAGAGATCGGTATACCGCAACGTCTCAGAGATGCGTGCGCTCCAACCAGAGAAGAAGTGTGGTTGTGCACCCTTGGCAAGACGGCAAGACGCCATGATGCCGGTTCGTAAGGCATCAAGGCCACAATCTGAAGATAAGAGATAAGGCGAGCATATCTGGCAGGCGTGATTATGACTTGCCGAGGTCGGTAAGTGAAATCTTGCCGAGTGATCCCCCACTCCAGATGAACTCCCGGTGGGGCATTCGTCAACATGGCCAGTTATGACCGCATATAAGATATGCTGCAACTGATACGCAATAGAGATAGCACATTTCCCGGTCATCGCCGTTGTTTTGCTGGGGAGCATTGATCTTACTTTTCGCGACTTTCGCATGCCGATTCTCTGATACTCATCTCATCTTTGACACTTCTACTCGCCCGCGTACATCCCTCCTTCACTCACATCGATTCGAGATGGCGGCACCACAGAAGAGCGAACGCGGCATCCGCATTGCCATTGACCGCGGCGGTACCTTCACCGATTGCGTAGGCAACCCAGGCACTGGCAAAATGGAGGATGACGTACTCATCAAACTGCTCTCCGTGGATCCCCAAAATTACGACGACGCGCCATTAGAAGGCATCAGAAGGCTACTGTCAAGATTTCAAGGCAGAGAGATCCCGCGAGGAGAGCCTTTAGACACGAGCAAGATCGAGAGCATCAGGATGGGCACTACAGTAGCAACAAACGCCTTGTTGGAAAGAAAGGGAGAGGATATTGCGATGGTGGTGACGAAGGGCTTTAAAGACTGTTTGGAGATTGGAAACCAGAGCAGACCCAATATATTTGATCTTGCGATCAGGAAACCGGAGGTGCTATACAAGAAGGTGGTGGAAATTGACGAGAGAGTAACACTGGAAGATTACGCAGAGGATCCCACACGAAACCAAACACCAGCACCTACTATCCAGGAAGCAGACGCAGATGCAGAGATCGTAAGGGGCTTGTCTGGCGAGGCAGTCAGAGTGTTAAAGAGACCGGATCATGAACAAATCAGGAAGCAGCTGCAAGAAGTATTTGATTCGGGATTGAAGAGCATTGCTGTGTGTCTCATGCACGGATACACGTTCCCCGAGCATGAGGCCGCGGTGGGCAAGATTGCGAAGGAGATTGGATTCACACATGTGTCATTATCACATGAGCTCATGCCCATGATCAAGCTCGTTCCTCGAGCAACTTCGGCGTGTGCTGATGCATACTTGACACCTGCTATTCGGAAATACATTGACGGCTTTCAAAAGGGATTTGCTGGCGGTCTCGGATCCGAGTCAGTGAAGAACGAGGAGGGTTCGAAGGGAGCGAGATGTGAGTTCATGCAGTCTGACGGTGGACTCGTGGATGTCGATGGATTCTCTGGGCTGAAGGCGATTCTCTCTGGACCCGCTGGTGGTGTTGTAGGCTACGCTTTGACTAGCTATGATCCTGCTACGAAGACTCCTGTCATTGGGTTCGACATGGGAGGCACAAGTACGGATGTCAGTCGATACGGAAGCGGCAAGTATGATCACGTCTTCGAGACTACCACTGCAGGTGTCACGATTCAAAGTCCTCAGCTGGATATCAACACCGTCGCCGCTGGCGGTGGCAGCAGGCTTTTCTGGAGAAACGGCCTTTTCGTTGTCGGCCCAGAGAGTGCTAGTGCTCATCCAGGACCAGCTTGTTACCGCAAAGGAGGCCCTTTGACCATCACAGATGCAAATCTGTTCTTAGGCAGATTGCTCCCAGACTTTTTCCCCAAGATCTTCGGCAAGAACGAAGATGAAGGTCTCGATGAAAACGCAAGTAAGGCTCTGTTCGAGGAGTTGACCCAGCAGATCAACCAAGACATTGCTGGCAGCAAGGACAAATCCATGAGCTTGGACGAAGTCGCATACGGCTTCATCAAGATCGCCAACGAAACTATGACCCGCCCGATTCGCAGTCTGACGGAAGCCAGAGGCCACGACACTTCCAAGCACCGCCTTGCGACATTTGGTGGTGCGGGTGGACAGCATGCCGTCGCTATCGCAGAAGCCCTCGGTATCAGCCAGATTCTTGTGCACAGGTACTCGTCTGTTCTGTCTGCGTACGGCATGGCGCTGGCAGACGTGGTCGACGAAAGGCAGGAGCCCGAATCGCAGGTGTGGTCTGAAAAGGACCAAGAGGCAAAGAAATACCTGCAAGGCAAGATGGAGGAACTCAAGAAGAAGTCTGCCGCTACCTTGAAAGAGCAGGGCTTCGATGAGGGTCAGCTGCAATTCGAGGAATATCTCAACATGCGCTACCGAGGCACCGAGTCCGCACTCATGATTCTCAAGCCTAACAGTGAAGAGACAGCGAAAGAGTACGATGGACAAGATTGGGCTTTCGGCAGTGCTTTCGTCAAGCAGCATGACCAGGAGTTCGGTTTCACTCTCCCTGATCGTGACATTATCATTGACGACGTCCGTGTTCGTGGAATTGGCAAGACGTTTGAAGGTCTTGAGAAGACCGTCGACCAGCAGCTCAAGGACATCAAGCCGAGAGATATCGGCAAAGGAGAGAAGGTCTACGGTAGCCGGTCCGTGTACTTCGATGGTGGCAGGCAGGAAACTGCTGTCTACAAGCTGGAAGATCTGGCGGTCGGTGATCGCATTAAAGGCCCTGCCATCATTGCTGATGGAACGCAAACCATTGTTGTGACGCCGAACGCCACCGCGTTGCTCATCGATACCCACGTTGTCATCAATGTTGGTGAAAGTGAGAGTAACGAAAAGCAGCTCACTACCAAAGAGGTCGACCCCATCATGCTCAGCATCTTCTCGCACCGCTTCATGGCCATCGCCGAGCAGATGGGTAGAGCTCTGCAAAAGACCAGTGTCAGTACTAACGTCAAGGAACGGCTGGACTACTCCTGCGCTCTCTTCGATGCGGATGGTGGTCTTGTTGCAAATGCACCTCATCTACCTGTTCACTTGGGCAGCATGTCGACGTGTGTACAAAAACAGTCGGCACTCTGGCGTGGCAAGCTGAAGAAGGGCGACGTTCTCGTTTCAAATCACCCGATGTTCGGCGGTACCCATTTGCCAGATATCACCGTCATCACTCCTGCTTTCAGTGGCGACGAGATTGTCTTCTACGTCGCCTCTCGCGCTCACCATGCCGATATCGGTGGCATCTTGCCCGGGTCAATGCCTCCTTACTCCCGCGAGCTTTTCCAAGAAGGCGCTGCCATTAAGAGCGAAAAGCTTGTATCTGAGGGCAGATTCAATGAGGGACGTATTACGGAGATCTTGCTCAAAGAGCCCGCACAGTACCCCGGCTGCTCCGGGACGCGTTGCCTTGCAGACAACATCAACGATCTGAAGGCTCAGGTGGCTGCCAACCAGAAGGGCATTAATCTGATCAGCTCTTTGATCGAAGATTACGGCGAGGAAGTCGTGCAATTCTACATGCACAACATCCAATACAATGCTGAGCTCAGTGTGCGTAATCTCTTGAAAGACGTGAGCAAGCGCTTTGAGGGTCAAGATCTTTCTGCGATGGATCATATGGACGACGGCAGTCCCATCAAGCTCAAAGTCACCATCGACGCCGAAAAAGGTGAAGCGATCTTCGACTTTACCGGCACTGGCCCTGAGGTCTATGGCAACATCAACGCGCCTCAAGCTGTCACATACAGCGCCATCATCTACTGCCTCCGCTGCTTGATCAAGGAAGACATTCCTCTGAATCAAGGCTGCCTGAGCCCCGTCAAAGTCATCATCCCACCCCGGTCTTTCCTCTCGCCCTCCGGCTCCGCAGCAGTCGTCGGTGGCAATGTGCTCACCTCCCAGCGCATTACCGACGTCGTTCTCAAAGCCTTCCAAGCCTGCGCCGCCAGCCAAGGCGACTGCAACAACCTGACATTCGGCTTCGGCGGCAACATCTCCGGCGAAGAGGAAATCAAAGGCTTCGGCTACTACGAGACCATCGCCGGTGGCTCCGGTGCCGGCAGCGACTGGGATGGCACTTCCGGCGTGCACACGCACATGACCAACACGCGCATCACGGACTCGGAGGTCTTCGAGCGTCGCTACCCCGTTCTGCTACGCGAGTTCAGCCTTCGCGAGGGCAGCCACGGCGTGGGGCAACACCGCGGTGGCGACGGCGTCGTTCGCGACATTGAATTCCGCATCCCCGTTCAAGTCAGCATTCTCAGCGAACGACGTGTCTACCACCCATACGGCATGGCGGGCGGCGGAGATGCCCAGTGCGGGCAGAACATCTGGGTGCGCAATGTACCCAAGCTGAAGGGAAGTGATGCGGACGTGAATGGTGAGAACAAAGAGGCGAAGAGTGTTGCGCAAGATAAACAGGTTGAGGAGAGACTCATCAATCTTGGAGCGAAGAACACCGCTAGCATGCAAGCTGGTGATAGGATCATCATCAACACGCCTGGTGGTGGCGGATGGGGTCCGGTTGGTAAGGAAAGCCAGTCGAAGCAGAACGAGAGGTCGGATCCTAGGAGTGCTTGGAGAGGAGGAAGTATCGCGAGTAGACAGGCGGAGGCGGAGGCTTCTGCCTAAGTGAGGTGGATGTACTTCACATATCTCCATGCTTTCTCAATATATATAGCCAACTTCATGACATGAACATACCATCGAAAACACGTGCCATCTCGTGCGAGATCTCAGAATCCAGCATAGGAGGTGGCCCAATCAATACTCCGGCCACCCAGAATCGACCTGCTCCCTCCAAGCCCTAAACCCACCCTCAATATGCTTCACACCAAGTAACGTGGCCGCAAGATCCGCACGCCCCATGAGCGCCTTCGCAGCCAGCTGCGAATCATTACCCAACCTACAAACAACATAACACGCTTTGCCAGCACCACCACTGCCATTGATCGCATCGCAAGACGCAGCCGCTTCCGCCCAAGACTCCGCACTCCCCGTCCAAGGGATATTAACGCTCCCGCGCAGTGCGCACATGGCGTATTGCGTCTCGTCACGGACGTCGATGAGCGTGTTCGAGCCGTCGCGCGGAAGGCGAGCAAAATCCGCGGCGTTCACTCGTGCATGAGGTGGGAGGATGTTGACGGGCGAAGACACGCCGCAGAAAGCTATGTAGTCGAGCGAGCCGCTCGTGAGGCTCTGAGACGTGATGCTTCCGTGGGATGAGCAGGCCGCGCAGTCTGCGCGGCGAGTGCGGAGGCGTACGCTGCGGAAGGGTGGATGGCTGTAGGCGGAGAACATTAGGAGAGTTGGTTTGGCGGGTTCTGTTGGTGTGGTGGTGGGAGGTTTGGCGGTGAGGAGCTTGATCGCTTCGAGAGCTTGCAGGACGCCCATGAGGCCTACGACGGGCCCGAGAATGCCGCCTTCGCCGCAGCTGAGAACGCTGTCTGCGGGTGGCGGCTTGGGGAACACGCAGCGATAGCATGGCCCGCCTGAAGGGTTACCGGGGGCGAGTGGTGGGTTGTTCAGGACAATTAGTTGGCCTTCGGTTTTGAGAGCTGAAGCGGACACCAAGGGTTTGCAAGTCATCACGCAGGCGTCGGAAATCAGGTAACGTGAGGTTGGGTGATCGGTGCAATCCAAGACGAGATCGTATTGTTCGAAGACAGAGATGGCGGTTTGGGGTGATAGATGATAGGGGTGGCGGTTGTATGTTGTGAGGGGATTGAGACTGTATCATTTTTGTCAGACAGAACGGACTTTATGCGAGAAGGATGCAGCAGCTGCAATAGACAATGAACTACAGATACATACGACGTCAAATATTCCGCAGCGCTGTCCACCTTGCTCATGCCGACTCTGTCCGTGCCATGAGCCACCTGGCGATGCAGATTGGATATTTCCACAGTATCACCATCCATGAGCCCAAGGGTGCCTACTCCTGCGCCGGCAAGATACGCCGCCGCCGGACATCCCAGACCTCCCACACCGACAATGAGCACTTTGGCTTTTTTCATCCTCAGTTGGCCGTGCAAGCCAACCTCCGGCAAAATCATCTGCCGCCCGTATCTCTTGTACTCGTCTGTTTCTAATGGCCATCTGCCGTGTGTGGAGTTGGGTTTGGCATCTTGTCCGGCGGCTTGCTGTGCTTCAGGCGAGAGCGCGGCCAATGTCTCGTCTATCCAGTCCTGTGGAAGTCCCCCTGCCCATGCATGTTCCAGTTGACGAGATGCTTCGCATTGCTGTTCGGCTTGGTGAAGTTGGATCTTAAGGTTACGCAGTTGTGTCTCGGTCGACTCGACTTGCTGGCGGAGGGAGCGGACTTGGCTCTCTAGCAATGAGAAAGGCTCCATTGCCATCCTGTGAATAGAGGTTGTGTCTTGTCAGGCAAAGAGTCACGAATGTTGGGACAAATGTTCGTGGAGGGGGTTTTTGACGTGGTGAACTTCAACTGCGGGGTGCTCTCAGATCGGCGGTTGGGAATCATCAACGGCATGTCAAGACGGGTATTCTTTGAATAAAGCACAACATCAATTTTTTGTGACAGCACGACCAGTTCACCATTTGTCGCTGATCATGACAAAAGAGACTATCATCTACGTGATTGCAAAGGATACTGACGATGCGACCTGAAAAGCTCGCCATGTCGCACACGCATTTGACAGCCGTTTCCTGAAACAACTCGACGCAAAATAACAAACACACGAGCCGGAATACACTCATCGATGGCCTCGTCTGCTCACCGATCATGCCACTTCTACACCCCGTACTTCGATTCCCGACCTCGATCAACCGCACATTCCAGCAACCGTATCGTGCGGATTCGTGGCTTGCCCATAGTTCCAGCTCGGATCAATATTGTCGATGTGTCTCAAATTCGACGACGCCCAGAACTGGAAGTCGTTCGCCCTGAATTCAGGCTCGATACAGGTGTTCTTATTGCGGCTCTCCATGTCCCAATGGACTGAGTGGTGGCGCTTGCCGAAGTAGAATTTGGGATGGTCGCGGCCCTGGTTACCATCCTCGAACTGGTCGCTCGATCCGTCGAAGGTGTTGGAAATGTCACCGTAGGCGCCACCACCTCTTCCACCATCGACTTCCAAAGAAACAGAGTCTCGCACCCAGTTGCCGGAGCCGTCTTGGGTCCATCTCAAGATGGCGTATTCCCAATCGGACTTGTGGCTGACGTCTTTTTTGAAGTACATGCCATAGTAAGTTTTCTAAATTATCATGTATCAGCTTGGAAGTCCGGATAGAAGGATCGCTCGCAAGTCACAGCATACCCAGGAAGCGTCACCGCACTTCCTTGTCGCAAAGTACGTCGGAACAACATCAAACGGCTCGCCCGCAGCTCCGTGATAGAAGGTGTTAAAGCCCTGGAAGGATGAATCTCCCCGACATCCTGCATCCTGTTTCTGGTTGATACCACACAACACGACTGGGACATCGACGCCGTCTGTCTGGTGACCTTGGCCATCTTCGGCTGCGCTGGAGAGGCAGGAGCCGCTGGCAAAGTGCCACATTCTTTGAAGGTCGGTCAGTCGTGTGCTCTGCAAAAGCTGATGGGATGATGGGAATATTGGACATACGGAGAACCAGCATCGGCAGCGAGTTCGCCGTTGTTGTCGGTGAAGTAGTTCTCTGGGATGGCGTTGTTTGCCAGAACTCCAGAGAGCGTGCACAAGCCAAAGACGATGATGGACCTCAACATCTTGTCGGATCGAAAAAAAATTTCCTTGCTGAACTTCTAGTGTACTGAGTCTTGCAGGATTTCCCATGACTGACGGACATGGCTACTCTTTTTATACACCGAGTTCGGATCAATTTGAGGTTTGAGATTTGTAAGATTGCCATGTTCACATACTCAGTGATACCATAAAGCTGCATGTCATCTTAGGCTCGTACAACACAGCTGAGGCTCTCCAAGCAAGGCTGAGGGTGTTTCCAGTGGCTTGCACAAGCTGTTTCGAGCCGGCTGTGAGCTTTGTCTCCGCCAATAACGAGGAAGTGACCACCGATAATAATCCTCCAGGCAAACGCAAGCTCACGAATGCCCTCCGAATGCGAGGCTCGCGCTGTATCGACGGTGCACGATGGAGCCATGACCACACACACAGGTTACACCAGTAATGTGGCGAGCCACTCGAGTCTTGCCTTGCTCGCTTTGTTAGGGATACGAAAAATGATGCGCTACGTTACTCGGCTGAGCAAAGGCGATCTGACCGGAGTACAAGTGCGTCCGCTGAAACCACACAAGGCTGAAAGGAACCCTACGCACAACTTGTGATGAGCGGCCTCAGCTTGTTGCCGTTTGCCAGCTTGCAATCGATCTCAAAGGTCGGCAGAGTTCAACAGAATCTCTACAGTTTTGTTCGACAGCAGATCTCGGTCGAGCGAATTTTTAGTTCACCGCACGTTGTCCTCTTAGACCAAGCTGTTACTGCATCCAGGAGGTGGAGATGCTTTGAATCGGGCCAGCTTTGGATGGCTGTCATGCGCATTTTCCCAACTTTGAAGCCCGGGTGGATCGTGACATGACCTGTACGAAGCTCCTAGCTACCTATTTACTTTCATTGAAAGGCAGTCACGAAGGCAACACCTGTGCGCTTAGCGTGGATTTTTTTTTGTCACCAATTTTCAGCAATCGACAACACGTTTCCTACGAACTCCAGAACTCTCTTCCTTGTCAACGCAGTGTTTCTATCAAGAGATTGGTGGGCAACAGAAGAAGTGTCGTCGCGAGTAGTACTCGGTAGCGGATTGCCTTGAACTCACGAAGAGCATTGCCGTCTCAGGGCAAGACTCTTAGCATCTCTCACGCTTCACAACTCATGACAACTTCCCTGACTCGATCCACAATAATCCCTTCGACTTTGTTCTTCTTCTGCAGTCTTACCGCTTCGACCTCGTTGTTCCTCGCTCCGTAGGTTGCAATTCCCAAGCCCCTCTTTTTCGCCAAAGACACCAAGCGCGGGCAATTGATGAGGGGTGTCGATTCGAGGACAATGCCGTCCAGTCCCCACCTTGAAGCGAAATGCAGTGCCGACTGGAGGGACGATGCTCTCGAATCTGGAGTCGGGGCGCGAGCATCGTTGAGGAAGTAGATGGGGTAGGGAGCCTTTTTGAGGGTGAGGGCGATGCAGATATCAGGGCTGAAGGCGGAGAGGAAGATTGGTCGGGAAGAAAATTTAGGGGGCACATTAGCCAGGGTGGCGAGGATCGCGTCGAGGTATGAATTCAATGACAACCAGTGAGGGGATGTTTGCCAGTCAATGGTCTCGGACAGCATCGGATATTCTGCGTATTGATTAGGCTCTGTAAGCGACATGGGAAGGAAGAGAGGGAAACGCACTTAGCTCGATGTTGAAGGGAACACTTGGGTTCAGACAGGTGCAAGCTTGCTCAAGGGTTGTGAATGGTGCTTGTATAAAGGTGCCGCGGGTGTTCGGTTTGAAACCCATAATACGACCTTCAGTCGTTTCAAGGATGCGTTGCTGAAGCTGATGCATTCGTGCAGTCTCCGTAGAAGTTGGTGGAGAGCGGGACCGTGTCCTCCTATGGCTGAACTCGTGATCGCAGTACGAGTCATTTGAGCTCCGAAACTGCGTGATGGTCAGTTAGTGCTTCACGACTCCACGCCTGAAGTAAGGAACGGCTTTGACTCATTTGACTGTAGCTCAAAGTATGCACAGGAGCGTCTGTACCGGTCTCACTTACGAGAAAGTCGTGGTAGATCACAGGTACAAGGTCTTTGGTGACTTGGACGTCAAACTCGACGAATTCGTCCCCAATTCGAATAGCCGCTTCGAACGCTTCGATGGTGTTCTCGCCAATTTGCAAGAACGGCCATTTGGGATTGTTTTGACCAAGGCCTGTATGTTTGGTCAGCTTCGTGACAAATACTTGACAGCAGGTAAAGGGTTACCTCGGTGGCCACCGACTCCCTTGCCAAAATTCCAAGGCTTGCTAAGATTGGGCTCTGCCATCTTGGGAGCTGGTGTCACGATCAGTAGAGTGTAGACAACTACAGCCACGGGCCTTCCATGATGCTCAGCGAGTATCGGAACTTTTCTCATCTCGCCAACAGCTTCAAGCTCAAACCCCTTGGCTCCATTTGTGAGTTCAATGAGACTACTCCCTGTGCCCTCGAGAATCTTCACGTTCCTCTGCCATCTGAAAAGCTTGATCTGTAATACAGTACTTTTGAGGGCAGGGTCAACGACATACACACAAGGCTTGTTGCTAAGATCTTCCATAATGGGCAAGTTGACCACAGAAGGTTCGCTGGCGGCGTCACAAACCGACAGTTCTAATGATAGTGAGCCGACGGCGTCTGCCAAAGAAGGAACGATGTAGTCCGTTGCTGAACGATTCGAGGCCGAGTGTGGTGAGCCGGGATTGACAATGATAGAAGTCGAAACGGGTTCGTTGGTGCTACGGATGGCGGAGACCTTGGTGTCCGACACATTTGGATCCTCTTCGCAGTGATTGAGCCGAGGATTCGCGACAGACAGTGTGCTATTGTCATTCTGAGTTTCCTTGTTCGCTGTCAGAAGCATGTCTATCACCTCATGGTGGCCGCGATAAGCCGCATGCTCTGCGATAGTCAAGCCGGAACGATCTATGGATTCTGGATCGGCGCCGGCATCGAGAAGCAACCTGACCATGGACGAATCTCCATTTATGCTTGCGTAGCAAAGTGGTGTCCGACCCATGACAGCCTCAAAGGTTTCAAGTGGCACATCGATCTCAATCGCAGACCGAACCTTCTCCTCATCTCCGCTTGCAGCTGCACATATCAACTGCTCTTCCTGTGACAACCCGAAAATTGTTGATCCGACTGCGCTAACAGATGATTCGTAGTGGTCGGAAGCGCTTGTTCGTTGTTTGTAGTTGGACATAGGACTTGGGAGATGGAGGCAGCCGGGGAGGAGCTTTGAAAATACCCCGACCGTGTATGCAATGGCTGTCGGGAGAGTTGATGAAGTCATAGATGTCTCTGAATGGCACTGCAATTTGCCCAAGATGTCCCACAAGCCGGGGCGCTGTGAAATGATCGAGGCCAAAATCGTCTGCCGTTGCAGTAGAAGTGCCTCATGCGGCACGATATTTATACGGTCGAGCTTATCAAACAGACGGAGAAAGGCTGCTGTGTTCACTACTCCAAATTGTTGCAGATGAGATATCCTCGCCTTCAGCTCGAGCTGTTCTTGGTCTGCAGCTGCTTCGGAGTCTGGTTTGGGGTTCATCACGTATTGCTGGGCGCGTTGGGTCACGTCAATGTCGAGCTCTGCATAAAAGCTAGTGACTAGCTGGAAATCGTCTTGCAGAGCGGACACAAGACCTGGTAGAGGTCAACACAGTCACATGCGAGTGCGCTCGACCATTCTTGCCCTCTCACTTGCACTGTATCCATGATGAGAATCGGTCTGGGCCTTGTTTGCTAAGGCTTTGATAAGTGCCTTGAACGAGTCGTAGAGCACGTAAGCGTGCAGCCAGGCGGAGTTTTGCCGCGCACGGAACTCGCGGCTGAACTTCATGTCTGCCCGCAGCGTAGGCGTGGTGAAGGTAGTGTAGTAGCGAAGGAAGGGGTGAAGAGCATGGGGAGTTTGTGAGGAATCTGGTGAGTGGTTAAGGGACCCGGCGAGTGCGTGAGTAAGCAAATTCCACAGCGTACAAGCCAGCTGTGGTCAGCGGCAAATGTTGCGTGTTCTGAATGTCTGGCAGCTCGGTGAATAGCACTCAATCATGGAGACATAGAAATCAAACAGCAATATCCGGAATCATCACGACCATCACGACAGTGCATGTTCTTGATACCTGGCACAGAGGCATGTCAGACGCCTCCGCGACCGGGTGGGAGACATTTTGGAATCTCATTGGCAGGAGGAACGAAGTCGCGGCTGTGTGTGTCTCGTTAACACCTTCAGCGACTTCTTTGCTCGATGGGTGCACTCACTTGTACGCGCACGGCCTCTCAAGCCGGCAACCGACAATCACGCGGGCTGCGTCGACGGTCGGCCATACCTACAAAAGTGCCAAAAATATGAAAAATACTAAAGTGCCAAAATCCAAACTTCATTTAATATAGTTATTACTTAATTAATCGTTTAATCGTCGCCTATAATATATAATAATAACCCATTTTTACTCTATTATTATACCGATTCGCTACCTAGTTATACTCTTACGTAGCCTATTAATTAATTAGAAATCCTTCTATATAATAGTTACGCGCTTTACGTAGATAGTAGCTAGGTTCACTACTAAGAAATCTAGATTAGTATTAATCGCTATATAAATCGTTAATTATTTCACTTACTTTTAAATTAGGAGACTAGAAACGCCTCGGCTACCTCCTAGATCGCACCTAACGTAGTCGT